>JAFEMH010007829.1:0-74638 GCA_022495995.1 Adenophora triphylla var. japonica
TTATTAGTTTTTAATCAATACACTTGGTGTACTTTTTAATGATGTGTCCCTAGGTTTCACTCGAGGTTTAAAATGCGAAAAAGAAGGTTTATCCTTTGCCAACTGTTCCTAGGACTTAAAAGACATCACTTTCTACTTGAACACTAATAAGATGCTTGCATGCGTCCATCTCTTTTCCCTTTCTTCCCTCTCCCATTTCCTCTACCACCTTATCGCCCCCTCTCCACCTCTGCAGTTACGGCAAGTTGGGTGTGTGCTCGATTCCCGGTGCTCGTTTGATTCGTATCTCCTAGGCAGTTACAGTTTCTGCGGAGTTTTCATCTGATTCGGTATCCGAGATGTCTGGTGCAGAGAATGTGTCATCCGCCCAGTATGGAGGTTCATCTGCTACAGGTCAGCCAGGTTTGAACGATTTGTCTGTGGAAGAATTGAGAGTTACTCTGGAGGCCGCTCTGGTTCGTGAGCGTGAGGCTCAATTGCTCGTCCAAGTTGCTAAGGCTCGAGAAGAAGAAGCGCATGCTAGGTTTGTGGAAGCAATGCGTGTCATTAATCAAGGGATTGCCGTCATTCGTCGTGAAGATGGTTCTTATGAAGAAATTATTAGGCTTATGATACCGATTTAGGGGTCGAGAATGTTTCTCTCCCTTTCCATCCTACTTATGGTGTTACATCTCCTCCCGCTTATCAAATGCATGGAATGAACGTAAATGCACAAGGCGGAACTCCTTCTCCAATGTCTCGGCCCATCCAGACTCATGTTTAGGGTGCACAGTTCAATCACTCTCAGAATCAGGGGCTACCGTTGAACTCTCAAGTTAGTTTTGGCGGACCACAGCCAAGCTTCTACGACTTGACATCTTCCCCTGTGCCTAATGCTTCTAGGCCTCCAACCCAGTTTGGATTGCAGTTTCCAAGTGTTTATCAACCTCGGCTCAAGAAACTCTCGGGGATTTTGGATTCCAAGCTCTTACCAAGAAGAAGGCAACTTCCGGTATGGTCAATTTCGTGGTCCTCGAGTACAGGATGGTTCTCGAGTATCAATTCTCGGCGGCCGGTTTTAATCGTGAAGGTTTTCTACGGCCTCGGTTTAATCGAGTCCAGCTGTGGTGGTTTTTCTCAACCTATGATAGGTGCACCTCTTGGTCCTGTTTCGCTCCGTATGTGACCGCTAGTACTTCATTTCGAGGTCCTTCAATATAGAATGCTCGGCTTCCTAGCTCGGTTGGCCCGTTTGATAGCATCTTGAATGGTACCAAGCACCATTGGTTTTCCTCCAGTCCTACAACACATGCTTTTGGGAACTCTCCCTTCCATTCGGCCAGCTCTATGCCTTCCTCTACTGTATCTCCTACTGTCCCTCAGTTTTCTAAGATAACTCCAGAAGTTGCCATGTTATTGAAACAAATGCAGCAACAGATCGACAAATTGACGGTAGGATCCAGTGGTCTCAAAGTGGTTGATCCGGGACAAGTAAAACCTCTCCCCCACAAGTTCAAAATGCCTAAGATGGAGTTTGATGGGACTGCATGTTCGAAAACTCATGTTGACACATATGTGATGACTATAGGAGCAATGGGTTGTACTCCCGAGTTTATGGCTCAACACTTTTATCTCACCCTCAAGGGTCCTGCCTTGACATGGTTTATAACCCTAAAGCCAGAAGCTCGATCTACTTGGAGTCAGATCACTGAAGCCTTTCTTGAAAAGTGCCGTGGAAACCTCGAGTGGCGCACAACTAGAGATGACCTGGTTGGCACAATCCAGAAGAGTGATGAGTCGATCATTGATTTATTCAAGAGATGGAATGCTAAGTTGAATGAGCTTTCTGAGCCAATCCCTTTGCAGGACCAAAAGGACATCTTTCTCTCATGTGTGAAGCCGGTTCTTCGTGAAGCTATTGGAAATGGTTGGTACCCCGATTTAAGGGAGATAATAGGCATGGGAGCTCGTAGCGAAAATCGACTCTTCAATCTTACTCCAGATGTCAAGGCCGATAATGGTAGTGGTTATCGTTACAGGATGGTCAATCCAATTTCCCTGGTCCCGAGAGACAATAGTGTCAACAACCTTCAGGGAGGAAGCACTAGTCAAAGCAGCGGGAAATTTCAGCCTTGCCAAAAGATGAAGTATGATGATCTTGGCATGACTACTGAGGAGGCGTTTAATGGTTTGGTTAAGACTGGGATGATCAAGCCCCTCGATAATTACAACTCTATTAAACCCAATCCCAATCTGGATGCAAACAAGTACTGCCGATACCATCAGTATCCCGGCAATGTCACCAATGATTGCACCCCTCTGAAGGTGCTAATCCAAAATCTTGTCGATGAGGGCAAGGTTGAGAAGGTTCGCCCCAATGTTGTCACCAATCCTCTTCCGTGATATCAGCAGAAGCCAAGGGTCCTCCCATCCTGAATTGAAGATGATATAGTCAATCAGTCTTCGTAGGGTCTAGACTGTCTTTCTTTCCATTAATGAATATCCCTTTTGGGTTTGAGTCTGTTGGGTCTATTTTATTTCAGTAATAAAAGTCTTTGTTTCTCTTCTTGCTAGACTCGAAACATCACTTGCACACCCACATTACACTTAATTGAAATGGTTTTATTCTGCATGATCACTTGCGCTGCTCAATCAATAAGTCATTGAAATAATTAATGTTTGAATTAATCAAAGTGAGAAAATCAACTGGTATCCTTCTTAAAATGGGGCTCATCAAATCCCCATCTCGCATTTCATATGCTCACATCTCTTTCATCATATTCAGCGTTCCGTTGCTCAATGAATTTGCATATCTTTCGCAATTAAGCTTAAGCAAGCAATGAAGACTTAATCTCGTTTAGGTCATCTGGTAAGGATTGCAGTTGAAGCCTTTCACTCTAGGGAAGCCATTACCTCACCCTCACCAAACAATACCCTTTCATTTCAAGATCGGCATGTTTTGAAACCCTGTTTAGCCATCATCTTTGCTCCTTGCTGAGAGAAGTCCAAGCAATGCCAAGAGGTCAGCTTCGAGAATCGGCGGTGCACAAAATGCTCAAGTCATGAAGGAAGGACAGTAAAAATCCTCAACTTCTCAAGAGGCCTTCTAAATTCTCAAAAGAAGGATTTTAAATCCTCACAATTTCAGTATAAGTCCTCAACTTCTCAAGAGGCTTTCTAATTCTCAAAAGGATGTTGAATCCTCCCAAATCTCCCAAAGTCCTTGACTTCTCAAGAGGCTCTCCAATATTCAAAAGGAGCCCGAATTCTCGCAAGTTCACAAAAGCTCTCGATATCATGAACTTCCTCTCACCATTATTCGCAAAACCAATCTCAAACCATCCTCTCATTTATAGAGATATTTCCATTACCATTGCCCTTGCCTTTGGCCAAAGCCAATTTCGACCTCTCATTTTTAGAGGCAGTAAAAGTGCAATCAATATCCTCGCCATAGAAATCCTAAACACATCCTTGAAAGCCAATATCTCATCTTTAGAGGTTCAGTCAGTAAAAGGCCCAGCCGACCTCTCATCTTAAGAGGTCAAGATGCAATCAATCTTCCAAATCACCTAATGGCCGATCGAAGCCCTGAGACCCAGGTTCCTACTGGATAGCAGTATCATTCTAATATCTTCGAGATCTAAATCAAATTAATGCTTCATTTCTTGCTTAAATTGGAATCTAATCTTTCTTGGTTCAAGACCATCAATCAGAGATTGTGCAAATTCAATTCATTTGACATTTCATGTGAGCATATCTCATTTATTCTCCACAAACACTTTCCGTGGATGCCTCACTGGGGCTTCGCATCCGTGTCCTTCAGTGACACTCCAAGGAGACATGTTTTTCAATTCTCCAATTCTAGAAGAAAACCTCAAAATCCTCAAAGGTCCTCAAAATCTCGAATTTTCGCATTCCTTCTCTTTTCAATCGGGATAAGCCCGAACTACGGCGACCTGAGCTCTTCACAATGAGGGGAACGTAGGCAACCAGAAATGGTCCGGTCACAATCACATTCAAATTTCAGAAAAATCCGGTATCATCAAGGGCCGTCCCTATACACAAATCCTCTTTCCGTCTTTCCACATTTGATTCTCGATATCAGTTGGTTTTCTCCTCATAATTAATCAAAATATTTATTCATATCAAGATTAGTGGTTGAATAACCCGAACATCAATAAAGGGTTTTAAGCAGTCTTGTGATCATCATGAATAAGACAAGTTTTCAAATATCTCGACAAGTCTTCTCTTTCTACATCATAGGAAAATAGAGCCAGACACTGTCTTTCTGTCAGCAGGAGCTTCCATACACTTTTCCACACCTCATTACGCTTATACTCTCTCAAAAGAGTCAAACCCAAAGCGAGTGTGTTACACAAAATCGGGATTCATTCCCACTTTTCGAAAGATGTGCCCCTGCACGTATACATTTCTGAGTCTTGTCCAATGACTGATTGACTAAGGTCTGAAATGATGGGTTGCCTCCTTGGCCACATGATGATTTCTGTCTGCAATAGGGCTGCACTGAATCTCTTCAAGCTGGGGTTTTGTTAAGCTATTCTCTTAGGCTCCACTGTATCGGCTCTTCAAGCTGGGGTTTTGCTAAGCTGTTCTCTCGGGCTCACCTGTATCAGTATTTTTGCCAGGGTATTCTCTGCATCCACTTTGCTGCATGATGGATTTACTCCTTATTGGATTCACTTCTGGATTGCTTTGCATTACCAACTGGGGCTTCGTTAAGTCACCTCCTCAAAATCTGGGCTTTGCCTAGTCATCCTTTCAAAGCCAGGGCATTCTCTGCACTTCCTCTACTGCTTGCCATTTCGGGCGCGCGACATACCTTATTCTATTTAGCAATAATCAACTAGCTGCAATTTGTACTCACCCAGGAGCGTCCCCGACTTGCCTAGGCTTCACCATGTCATCCATACATTCCTCAATCATCACCCATACACTTCTCAAATTCATGGGAGAGGTTTCGCAATCCATACACCATCATAAATCCATCATAGCACAATTGCTACATACATATCACCTCATCAAGCCATACAAAATCCTCATTCCATTTTCATCCTCGATTGAGATGGACTCGTGCAATAAAAGCTAATAATGCATAAGCAAAATTTCAAATCAAGTGAATAAAATGCAAAGTGCCTAGAGTGTTGCGTTTCTCCCCCCACAAGGTACAATAATCAAGTGATCATAATCTGATCATGGGGATTGCTCCTCAAATCACAATCTGGACAAAGAATTCAAATCCAACAGGTGGCATATTCTGCCTTTATCACCTTCATCATTCTCATCATCTTCGGATTCATCAGCATCGTCTGAAAGAGCCTTAATGCGCCTCAGTCTCCCAGCAATGCTGTCAAGCTCATCAGCCTCGTTGGCAAATCGTCAGCAAAGTCCGTTTTGCATGGAAGTTTAACAGCAAAGTTCGTGTTCTACCCGACAAATGCTTCCAAAGTCAGCCAATCACCTCAAGCGATCCTCTCGTGTGCGCAATCCTTACAAGTAAACACAATACAGGTATGAAAGCATATCTCAGTCAATTACTTTTCTAAAAGCATCAATATTTTCTACGGGTGACTTCCCCAATAACCTCTCTCAGGTTTAGATGCCTTCAAATGATCTCTCTCAGGTTTAGATGCCTTCAAATGATCTCTCTCAGGTTATGCCTTCAAATGATCTCTCTCTCAGGTTTAGATGCCTTCAAATGATCCCCCTCATGTTTAGATGCCTTCAAATGATCTCTCTCTCTCAAGTTTAGATGCCTTCAAATGACCTCTCTTAGGTTTAGATGCCTTCAAATGATCTCTCTCTCAGGTTTAGATGCCTTCAAATGATCTCTCTCTCATGTTTAGATGCCTTCAAATAATCTCTCACAGGTTTAGATGCCTTCAAATGATCTCTCTCAGGTTTATATACCTTCAAATGACCTCTCTCAGGTTTAGATGCCTTCAAATAATCTCTCTCAGGTTTAGATGCCTTCAAATGATCTCTCTCTCAGGTTTAGATGCCTTCAAATGATCTCTCTCTCAGGTTTAGATGCCTTCAAATGATCTCTCTCTCAGGTTTAGATGCCTTCAAATAATCTCTCTCATGTTTAGATGCCTTCAAATGATCCCCCTCAGGTTTAGACGCCTTCAAATAGTCTCTTCCTTGAACTACGATGTGGCTTGATTCCCTTTTAGGGATACATAGGAATCCTATCTCGAGAGGTCCAGCCATTTAACCATTCTGGTCTGTCTTTCCCATCTTTCGCTCGTCAAGATTGGGATCCTTTCTTGTCGACAACCTCACTTCTTCCATAAGTGACGTTGCCGAGGGGCTCTATGAGTATCCCAATCCAACTCGCGACCCAATAAAGTGCCTTTTACTCAATAAAAGTGCGCTAGAGAGCGTTTTGGTAAATTTTCGATCCATTCCGAGACTTCCGAGGGCTTTTCGTAAGTTTCTTGGGTAGGAAGGACCTATAAAGAATTATCCTGTTTGGACCTGTTGGGAATTAACTCGGGAAGGGTCCAGAACAGCCACCTTGCACGTTTCTAGAAGGAAAGCGGTTATGGCTCTTATTGTCGCACGACATCTTAAGCCAATTCCCAGGTATCTTTAAATCAAGATTTTTCTCATTTGACAAAGGGAGGCCTTCCAGACCTTTCTCTCTCTCTGGCTACCCAAAAAAAATAAGGCCCTCTCCCTGCTCTCCCCAAAACAAGGCTCCCTCTCTCTCTACCCAAAAATGATCCCCTTCCTCACCATTTTCTCTCACTCTCCCCCAAAAATGAGAACCTTCCTCACCATTCTCTCCCTCTCTCGACCCCGGCTGAACGGAGATCTCACCCAATTCTCTCTCAATCGTTTCTCAACCTAGATCTGACCCGATTCTCTCTCTCAGGCGCTTCCATTTCTCTCTCTCTCTCTCTACCCAAATCGGCGCCCTCCCTCTCCGGCCATGGTCATCGCTGTTCCTCTCATTTCAATTCTTCCCAAACCGTCGACGCCTTCTTCCCCGTTCCAGACTCTAAGCCCGTTGACCGCCACCGCTCCACCAACAATTTCCAATCACTACACCTACCATCTGCATCAGCGCCGCCACCAACAACGCCAAACTAAGAAATCGCATATTCTTCCATTGCGAGTTTGTCCGAACCTGGCTTCATTTTTGGTCATTTCCGGAAATTCCTTCTCCTTCGATTTCTCTGGTCTTCCCCGTTTCCCAGTCATCATTCTGAAGCTGATTTGAAGACTCCCTATACGGATGTGGTATAGAGAGAGTGGACTACGAGGGTAATTAACATTTTCCTCTCCGTATACCTCTCTTATTCCTCCATTCTCCATGTTAAACATTATGATTATTATGCATTCTCAGTAGTTATGCCATGTTCTAATTTCTGATGATGCTGAGTATACCTCAATCCCTATGTTCAATTCATGATTTTGAATGATTATCTTCTATCTCTTTTCCTCTCTTACTCTCTATACATAAGATGTATATCAATTCGAATCCGAGTTAGAATTGCCCTACCTTGGTTTCTAACCATGCTAATCATGTTTTGATTCTTATGCTTTATCCATACCATTGTTTGAATTGTGTTGGTTGTGATCTAAGCATGAAGATGACTGTGAATCATCTATATTCACACTCCTCTGAATGTTAATCTCTCCTCTTGTGATCTCTTTGACCTTCATTCATCATTGTTTCATTCTCAATTGTATTTTGGCTTCCTCTGTAATCAGCTTGTAAACCTCTGCAAGTTGCCTAGTTGTACTGTGCGACACAGTTGGCCACCATAGGTCCTATGTCGGGTGACATACTTGGTCAATCTGCAGCAGGTCCATTTCAATTGTAATCTGTTCTCAGTTTTGTAATCGGGATGTGGTCCCCCGCACCAAGTGGCTCACAAGATGTAATTCTCTCATTTTGATTAATAAAGCAAAGCATTAAAATGCATTTTATCACATATTGTCTCACACAATTTGCACACACGTTTGAATGATTTGGATATTGAAACATTGAAAGACTCGTTTATGAGGCGTGTTGGGTGAACGCTCAGTTCTTCCCAACACGTAATCTGACCCCCAAATCTATTTTCTCTTTTCAAAAAGGTTTTCAAAGTTTCCTTTAAAACGGCATGGCGACTCTCATTAAATAATTTTTAGCGAGCGTACATTCATCGACCCGTATAGGTAGGCCTATAAATATCAAACCCTCTCCCTTCATTCTCTTTTATCACCTTCATTGCTTGAAAATGCCTTTAGAGCGAGAAAATATTTGCTCAGCCTTCCTAACCGTTTTCTTCCTTCAGTCTTTTTCGTAAGTGATTTTTGTTTTCATCTCTTTCTATATCTCTTTACTTCTTCTGTTTCTTAGGATGACTTATAGGATGGAGCGCCCCTTGGAGTTGGGTAATGGCATGACTCCTGATACCTTCGCCATTTATAGGAAATCGGGGGGTATCTATAGGAAAGTGGCCACCTCTTGGATTAGTTTATCCTTAGAGGCCTTTAAGTATTTTTCGGTCTACTATGACTGGGGAAAGTGGGTCTCACCACGATTGTGGGAAGCCAATAAAAGGTTGTATTTTTCCGGTGATATGTTGGTGTTGGGGGATGTATTCCGTTTGAGGAATTTTATAGTGGCGGTGTTGTGCAGGTTTCCCCGAGAAAGAAATCAGGCGTTGAACACCGTTGAACTGGTGAGGAGGGCTAGAGTAGATCCTACTGCCCAAGTAATAAATGAATGGAAAAAAGTTGATCTGATGGATGAGACCGAGGTTCGTTCCCTCGGTTGACTCGAATGAGCCTACGGAGGTAGAACCCCTGTCCGCGGTGGCCCCTGATGCCCAAGTTATTGGCCAGCCTATACCGGTGGTGGATCTAGAGAGCAGTGATGATGAGCTCACAAATATGGACGTGAATGAAGCCGGAATGGAGCCATCATTTGGATCATCCACCGGTCTCTTTGGCTCTGATGGCTCGGAGACCGAGGTGGATGACCGCGAGGATGCAGATCGCATGGCGCCGGGCACGACACAGCAGGCAGTTGAGATAGTCAATGCCTTTGCTGAGGAATCGGAGAAGAATATTGCTGCCCGCTCCCGCGGCAAGAGTCATGCCGAGGCCTCCACTTCTGGGCGCGCCAGAAGAAGAAGAAGAAGAACACGCCTTGCCCGGACTGGAAGATGGAACTTTATACCACCTATGGTGTTGACCCCAATTCCTTCCATGTCTGAGAGCCGCAAGAGGTGGAGGTGGAGGTGAAGGGCAAGTTGAGGCTCGAGACTGTGGCCGATGTTCGCGGGGATAATAAAGCCTGCATCTTTTTCGGGGTCCAGTTCGAGAATGGACTGAGGCTTCCCCTAGACCCTTTTATTGCCTGCTTCCTCGACTTCAATAACTGCCTCCCTATGCACCTAACCCCAAATCTATTCGAGCCCTAGTCTCCTTTATTGTGGTGTGTAGGGTTTTTGGCTTTGAACCTACCCTTTCTGGGCTTTATGCCTTCTATTATAATCAAATAACCAATGGCCATCTCGGTCTGAAAACTAACAACAATTCTGCCTGCACCTTTTCTGCCCCAACAAATAAATTTGATTAATGGAATCAGAAGAACATTCTGGTCGTTGAGAGTAGATTTGGGTGGAATTTTTCAAGGCCGGAGGGCGCGGCTCCCCTTAGGGTTTCTTCCAGCTCCTACCCCCGCCCGTCCGAATCTGAGGCCCTTCAAGTCGCAATTGCTATCTATCTGGTAGGGCTGAGCAAAAAAAACCGACGGATCGGACTGGACCGATAGAACCGGACCAGACCAATGAAAACCGGACCAATCCAATAGAATTGGTTTGGTTCTGGTCCCAAATTTATATGGAACCGATTATTTGGGTTGGTCCTGGTTTTTGAAAAAATATATATGGTCCTGGACCGAATCCGGACCGGACCGATTATGTATATTATATATATATATATATATATATATATATATATATCGATCTCGTCTCTTGCAGTAACTTAAGTAATCGATCTCTAGAGTCGTACCTGCACCACCATCGATCTCGTTATTTTGCCTCATAAAAGGTAATGATTTAATTACAATTTTGATGTTATTTTCTCGTTCTCTAGACTCTTTCTCTATATTTTGGTTTCGTGAAAAAAATAGTTGTTTAGAAAAATATATAGTAGAGTAACTTGTGGAACCGATGGAACCGGACATGGACCGAACCATTGGAACCGGACCAATGTGACTGGTCCTGTAATGTAATGGTCTGGTCCTGGTCCTGAATTTAAGCAGAACCAAACAATTGGTCCGGTCCTATTTTTATGAAATTTTGATAAAATCCGGACCAATCCGGACCGTGAACACCCCTACTATCTGGCCCAGTTCGTGACCGAGAAGGTGCAGCCTGTTTTTGATGTGGGCTCGATCATAGACAGCGAACCACTACTGATCTTTGCGAGGGTGGCACCTCGAAGGGAGGGTAGCTACTATGCCCCCAGGGTTGTTATAGAGCCCGAACTTCGTGATCCCGATTGGAGGGCTCACGAATTGTTCGATTTTGAGTCCAAATGCGGGACGTGCATGATGGGTACGGTCTGCGAGCCTCCAGCTTGGATCGGTCTCTACTTTTGTCTTTGTTGAACTGTTTATTATGTTTTGTTTTCTGATTTTCTTTAACCTGCGGTCTAACCAGTTGCTTCTTTTTCTTCAAATGCATATCTAGCAGATCCTACCATGGCCCCCAAGCTACACAAAATCAGATTAAGGCGGCCAAAGCACGCGTCGGGGATGCAGAGGAGGCGGCCAGGCAAAGGGCCTTAAATAAAACTGTTGCCCCCGAGGTACAACTGCCCGTGGTGGACAAAAACATCGGCAGCTTGCTGTTCGGTGCCCGCGGGATTCCAGCGAGCAAGGAGCTGCATCCTCTCTCGCAATCTACACGAGACCGCAACCCAGCTCCTGATCGCAAAACTTCAACCGCCCCTGCAGATCGATCAAGGAAGAGGCCCTCAGAAGGTGAGGCTACTGGAAAGGACAAACAACCAAGGGTCCAGCGGCCTGAAGCTGTCATCACTCCTGCCTCCAACTCACCAGCTCGAGGCAAGACCATTTGTGCTAGCTCTTATCCAGTTGCGCAAAATGATGTCGCGAGCCTGCGTGGAGCTTGAGCAGTAAGCTCGGGGAGGTGAATACAGTTCAAGGGGTGGATCCATACTTCCGTGGGGGTTACAACTCCTTCATAGGGCTTGGGCTTTTGAATAGGCTCTATGCCCCTGACTTCTATGGAAAGGTGGTGGCCAGGCAGAACACCTCTGCTCTAGTGGGAGATATTAGCTTAATGGCCACTGAGGTAACTTCTTACTCTTTTTTCTACTTCTGTATTTTTCTCTTTGATGACTGCTTGATCGCTGATCGAGACTTTTTCCTGTTTGCAGATGGCCAATAAGGCTATGAGACTCAGGGAGCTCTCTGAGGAAGACAACATTGCTTTTATGGAGAAAATAAAGGTGTGTACGAAGGCCATGAAGGAGAACGGCGCTGACCCTCTCTTTAAGGGAAAAAGAGAGCGACGTCAAACATTTCTACGAAAAGCATGATGAGGCGTTCAAATCCTTGGAGAGGGCCAAAGGGGCAAGGGATGAGTACCGCGGGCACAACGATATGCGGCTAAGCTGGAGGCCTCCAAGAAGACTATCTTGGCATTGGAGGCTACTGTGGATAAATAGTCTGAAAACCTGCTTACTTTGAGGCAAATCCAGCTTGAAAAAGATGCCCAACTTGCCGCTGCTCGCAAGGAAGGTGCTGAGGAGTTTAGGAACTCCCAAGAGTATAAGGATAAGATCTTGGCGGAATCCACCGCTCAGTTTGAGGCTGCAACCAAGACGCAGCTACGGAACTTTGCTGCTACGGGCAAATTCACTGTGGAGAAATTGGCCATAATTGGCTCTTTGACTGCCACCGATTTGGAGTGTCTGCCCGGACATGCTTTGGTCCCTCTGGCTCAAGAGGACATTGACAATCTGGATATAGCTACAGCCTCTACCTTGCCTCCGGTTGCCGCGGTCACTGCCCCCAGCCTCGTCGATCAAATCAATACTCTGAGGTGGGGTAAAGAGCAGCTATCTTTAGATGCCGCTGCTGCTCGCCTATTTCCCAATGGGCTCGCGGTCAGTGAGCAATTTTTGCCGCGGTCAACTACTGCTCCAGCTCCAGCCTCTGCTTTAAGTGATTCTCTCCCTTCGCCTACTCCTGCCTCTGAAACCCAAACCGCTCCTGACTCTGCTCAGCCAATAGCTTAGGATTTTTTCTTCTTTTTATAATAGATATTTAGGATTATATGTAATCTTTTTATCTGTTAATCGAAAGTTTTAATTTAACTATTGTCTCTTTACTTTATGAGTATTTTTGCAATGTTTGAATGCTTTTATAAGACTGGAAGTTTGTATGACTTGGTGAATAATATTTGAGAACTCAATGCCTTGGCCGTGGGCAATGTAATGCTCGCTGGTCGCGTTTATGAGTTAATAACTCTTGTTTAAAAAACCCTTAGTTTTAATTGTTTAAGTTAACCTTTTTCTCTATGATCACAGTTTATTGTGGCCTTTTTTGACTTCGAGGTTTAACCTCTGTTTGTCTTGTGGGCTTTTACTGCGCATCACTCTCATCCGTTTCACATTTAGTAATGTACGCTTGTCTGGACTTTTAAGTCCGTGGCATATTTCGAAAGAGCCAAGGCAAGATACTTTCATGCGGGCATGCAGAATGTGGCCGTGAGTCTAGTTCGTGCATCACCGGTACTGGCTTCCATATCCATTTGTAGATGGTTCACGCATTTTGGACTCTTTGAGTCTTGTGGCGATCATGTACGGGCTCAATTTTGGCCTTTGTACATACGCGCATGCGATCAACAACCAATGAGGCCTACGCGCATCAGCAGGTTTTGGGCCTTGTTGGCTTCTATATCCATTATTTTGATGGTCACGCGTTTGGACTCTATGAGTCTTGTTGGCGATCGAGTACGGGCTCAATTTTGGCCTTTGTACATATAGGCGTGCGATCAACAGCCAATAAGGCCTTCGCGCATCAGTAGGTTTGTGATTGTGTGCTGGCATCCTTGTGGGCATGCGGTCTGCGATCAAGGAGATCACCGCGCATCATCAGGTTTGTGATCGGTGCTGGCATTTTTTTTTGTGCGGGCATTCATTTTGTAGTTTTGATAATGAGGATATCACTTTCGTGCTTTTATGGGTTACAACAGTATGCAAAAAATGTCTTGCTTTTGATACATTTTGTTACTTCTATTATCTTTTTATAATACAACGATTAAAAATAGTAATTTCTAAGGTGATCGCTATTCCAAGCATTCTTGAGGTCTTTTCCTTCTCCTGTTCGCAGCTTTTAAGTTCCCTCTTTGATGATTTGGGTAACTTGATACGGACCTTCCCATTTTGGGGAGAGTTTGTGAAAGTCGGGTTGGGTCCCTTGCACCTCAACATTTCTTAACACCCAATCTCATACTGAGAAGCTTCTTTTGCTAACTCTTTTGTCATGATGCTTTTTGGCCTTTTGCTTGTAGTTAACCATTTTTTCTCTTGCCAGCATTCTCTTTTCTTCGAGATCATCTAGATCGCACCTTCTGGCGGCCTAATTATGCGTCTCATCAAAGTAAGTGACTCTGTAGGAGGGGAGGGTTACTTCTATCGGGGCTACTGCTTCTGATTCATAAGTGAGCGAAAAAGGAGTTTCTCCGATTGAATTTTTGATAGTGGTGCGGACTACCCATAGTGCGGTCTGGAGCTCATCCAACCAGCGTCCTCCTCATCCTTCTAAATTTTTTTTTAGGGCGCAAGGACTAACTTGTTCGTGGCCTCAGCCTGACCGTTTCCTTGAGGGTAGGCTACTGCGGGCTGGCGATGCTGGACTTTCATTCTCTCACATTCAGCTGTGAATTTTGCAGCGAACTGAGTGCAATTATTCGAAACTATTTCTCTTGGTACTCCAAATTGACACCAGATGTGATCGTGGACGAAATTGATGACATTTTCCTCGAAAATAGTGGCCAAGGCTTTGGCTTCTGTCCATTTTGTGAAATAGTCCACGGCCACTACTACGTATTTGATGCTTCCTCTAGCGATTGGGAACGGTCCTATTAGATCAATCCCCCCAAGTATCAAACGGCCACGATGGTATAACCAAAGTCTGCTCTGTTGATGGGAGCCTAGGGACGTTCGAAAACCGCTGGCACTTGTCACATTTTCTCACGTACTCCTCGGCGTCCTTCCTCATGATTGGCAAATAGAACCCTTGAATCTTGTCCGAGAGGGTGCGAGCACCTAGATTACCGCCACAAACTCCTTCATGAACTTCATAGAGTAAATTGGTGACCATATGAGTTTTTACACATCTGAGCAAAGGCTTGGTGAATGATCGCCGATATAGTATTCCATCTATGATCGTATAATTTGCGGTTACTTTTTTTATGAGTCTAGCCTTTGCTTGGTCCTCGGGGAGGGTTTCTTTCTCAATGATATCTCGGATTTCATCTACCCGTCCCTCTCTTGGTCCTCAATGTTGTTAATCTGAATCCGGTCGATAGCAGGCGAATCTACGAATTTGATTTGGCAGTCCGCGTTCAGCTCTTCTATTTCTTGCTCGGTGATTCTGGAAAGGAGGTCTTCTTCTGCGTTGCCTTCCCTCATAATCTGGTTTAGCTCATAGTATTCAAAGTTTTTGAGAAGGGATTTTGCTAGACCGTAGTACTTGGCTAGGACTGGGTTGTTTGTATCATATTCTCCCTTTATCTGATTTACTATGAGTTGTGAGTCACTATTTATTTCAATATTTGGGACCCCCATATCTCTAGCCAACTCCATGCCTACTATGATTGCTTCATATTAGGCCTGATTATTTGATGCTTCAAACTTGAATCTCAAGGCTCTTCCAAATTTCTCCCCGCAGGGTGCGATCAGGAGTATGCCTGCACCGCTCAACATCTTGCTCGCAGATCCATCCACGAATAAAGTCCATACTTCTTCTAGTCGCTCTTTGGCTAGATCTTTGCTCGACTCAGAACTTTCTTGGGTATCTTGTGGTTCTACCCTCTTTCTTTTCCCTAGCTCGCTGTCCGCAAGGTTAAATGATGTTTCTGCCACAAAATCAGCTAAGACTTGCGCATTGATGGTCCTTCTGGGGGAGTAGGTGATCTGGAACTCAGTGAGTTCTATAGACCATTCTAGCATCCTCCCTGAAGTCTCTGGTTTATGCAAAACCTTTCTAAGTGATGTTTCTGTAAATACAGTTAAAGGGTGTGCAGAAAAGTAAGCTCGTAATTTTCGAGTAGCTACAAGTAAGGTTTACGCTAACTTCTCTATGTTTAGATAACGACCTTCTACGACGGACAACGCCTTTGATACATAGTATACTGGTTTTTAGGAGTTATTTTCCTTCCTTACAAGAACAGCAGCTACTGCCAGGTCAGTGGCTGCTAAAAACAGAAAAAGCTCTTCTCCGGGTACCGGGCTGCTGAGGAGAGGGGGCTGCTCGAGATATTTTTTGACTTCTTCAAAAGCTAGATTGTAGTCTTCATTCCATGCGAATTCACTATCTTACTTCCCCCTTTAAGAGTTTTGAAGAAGGGGAGGCATCTCTCTGCAGATCGCGATATGAAGCGGCCAAGTGAGGTTATGCGCCCATTGAGTTTCTGCACATCTTTCATGCACGCAGAAGGTTTCATGTCTAAGAGCGCTTAGATTTTTTCATGGTTTGCCTCTATTCCGCACTGATTGACCATGAATCCTAGAAACTTGCCCGCTTTTACCCCAAAGGCACATTTAAGGGGGTTAAGCTTCATGTTATTGCGGCGCAAGTTGGAGAAAGTTTCTACCACGTCGAGCTCGTGGGAATTCTCATTCGTCTTTTTGACCATGTCATCTATGTAGGCCTCAAGATTTCTACCCAATTGGTCTTTGAAGACGATATTGACCATCCTTTGGTAGGTGTCTCCTGCGTTTTTTAGCCCAAAGGGCATCATTGTATAACAGTAGGTTTTGCCCGCGGCGATGAAAGCTACGGAGGCAAAATCTTCAGGAGCCATTTTAATCTGGTGGTAACCAGAATATGCATCAATGAATCTTAAAACTCTATGCCCGGCTATAGAGTCGACCAAGCAGTCAATCTGAGAAAGAGGGAAACAATCCTTATGACAAGCCTTGTTGAGGTCCATGAAGTCAATACACATCCTCTATTTTCCATTGGGTTTTTTGACCATAACAACATTGGCTAGCCACTTGGGATATGATACTTCTTTAATTATCCCTGCCTTAAGCAGCTTCTCTACCTCTTCCTTGATCGATATCTCCTTTTCTGGAGAAAAGTATCTTGACTTTTGGTCGATGCGTTTGAAGGTGGAGTCGTCATTAATTTTGTGGACGATCACGTCCTCGCTTATGTCATGCATATCCTCCACTCTCCATGCAAACATATCACAATTATTTCTGAGGAATTCGATCAGGATCCTTCTTTCTTCCTGGTGAATTTCCAAACCAACCTTAACTGTTTGCTCGGGATAGTGGGAATTAATTACCATCTCCTCGAGCTCGTAGTTAGGGCGGAGGTCGCTAATTTCTCGATTATGGAGAGAGTCCATAACGATCGCTGGTGGGGTGGATCTTGCTCATAGGAGAGCGGACATGGAATATATGATTTCTGGGTCAATGTCTCCCAAGATCCCTCTGTCAACATAGCCTCCGTCAATAAGAGCCATTCTCTTTGCCTTCCTGCTCTTTTTGAGCTCTATTTTGGTGGAATGGAAGGAGAACATACCCACAAACTCGGTCAGCGGGCACTTGTCTTTGTCTTTGCTCCGCTTTGGTTCCTCATCCAATTGCGAGCAGGAGGCTTCATTGTTCTTCTTCCTCTTCTCCTCCAATGTCCGGAGAAACCTCTCGGGCTGGTTTTTATGACCGCAATTCCTCCCGGAGTATTGAATTTACCCTTTGGTGGGGAATAGATGCTACAATTTCTAATGCGGTCTGGGCAATCACGCCAAGTATGGCGTTGTATTGGGATTGTAGATCTATGACCATGAAAGTGACATTGGCTGTTTTTTGTAGGTGCTTTTCCCCTATGGTCACTTCAAAGTTAATCGTCCCCTTCACGCGGACAGTGTGGGTGGTGAATCCCTCGAGTAATCCGGCATAAGGAGTAAGATGAGCTTCAGACATTTTCATCTCTACCAATGTATGATAGTAGAGAATGTATCTGGCTGTGCCGGTGTTGATGAGGACTCTACCAATGTTTGCCCGCGAGATTCTCATTTTGATGGTGAGGGGCTGGGTGGAATGGAAGAGAGTGGAGGCAAGTTCACTCCGCTTGAACCCTATTTCTTGCTCTTCTTCTGGAGCCAAGGGGGGAATCAAGAAGACCTTTTTAACGCCTTGATCTGATGGGAGAGCTGTTTATTGGAGGGAACCTCTATTCCAATGAAATTGATATCGTAGGTCCCTAGATCATCCTCATCATTATTCTCTCTTTCTCTCCTTTCTGGGTTGCACTGAGGTCGAGCTCTTTGGGTATTTGTGTTGTTGTTGGTATTGTTACCTTGCACCCATTTGGTCAGCTCGCCATTGTTAATTTTTTGCTGAATAATTCTTTTCAGCTGGAAGCAGTCCTCAGTATTGTGACCGTGATAGTCACAAAATTTGGCTCTGCTCCTCTCACTTGGCTTTCGGCCCATTGGTGGAGGAGGAGGTACTTCCATCGCTTTCAAGATTGCTGCCCACGGTGCGTTCAGGGTGTATAAACTGTTTCGTCCGTTAACCTTCTGAGTTTATCAAAGTTGCAGTTTCTATTCTTTCTCTGACTCTGACCGCGGCTGGGTCGTTGGCCGGCATCCTGCACTTGCTCAATTTTGTCCTTGGCCGGTCTGCGGGCAGCTATTTCATTGGGCTCCTCTACCGAGGCAATTGCGGAGGCCCTTTCGTACATCTCCTCGACATTCTTAGGCCTGTCTGAGGCAAAATTCATTTTTAAGAAACTGGAAGATAGACCGCCTTCAAAGCAGAGCTAAATTTCGCTCTCGAACAGGTCTACAATCTGCTCGAACATCTTTCTGAACCGAGTGATGTAGGATTTGGCGGTTTCTGCGGCGGCCTCGCTCGACTCTTATCGGAGACGTCTTTGGCCTTGCGGGGCTCGCTTTGCTCCGTGCAAAAGAGTTCAAAAAGCTGTGCCTTAACTGATTATAGCTTTTGATGGATTTTGGCTTAAGGGCCATCATCCAAGACAAGGCCTTGCCCGTGAAAGAAGCACATTACTACCTCATCCGAGGACAACAAGGCCATATGTCCTTCAAACCTCCCCATATGGTATTTTGCGTTGGTGGAGCCATCATATGTCTCTATTTGAGGAGGTTTTCCTCTTTGAATTGGCGCATTGACAATCTTGTTCGCAAAAGCATCCATCGTGCGTCCACACTTCGTGGATCTTTGTTGATGGTTTTTCCACATCTAGTGCATGAAATTGAGAAACTCAGGTTATGTGCTACCCATTTTGGGCTTTTTAGAGGGAGAGATCACAGTCTTTCCCTTGACTTTGGCCATGGGTCGTGCTTTGGATTTCTCGGGGAGAGGAATAGATTCTGCTCTCTCTCCCATTTCCTCGTCCTTCTCAACCTCTTCATGACCGCGGTCAGCAAAGGTTGGCTCTACCCTTTTTGTCCCTCTAGCTTGACTAGCTAGAGATTTCATGGGGACTCTTTGGGAGAACCTTAAAGAACCTTCCTCTAGGGGGATACCACCATTGACCTCTAACTCAACCAACTCAAGATGGGCATCATTTATAGCTATGGCCTCAGCCACTAGCTTAGCCCTTGTAGCCAGAGCTTGTTTTCTTTTGAGAATCAACTCAGGAGGTATAGGTGAGTTAGGGTTTTTTAGGCTTGGATTTTGAGGGGATTTATCCTTTCGGGCCGCCTCAAGCTTTTCCCATAGGTCTCTTTGAGAAGGAGTAATAGATCCTAGACTGTTAGAACGGCCACCCAACCTATTAAAGGCCGAGGTGCTTGGTCTGGCAAGATTTATTTGAGAGGGAGAATCTTGGTCATTACCTTGAGTAGAAAGAAAACCAGCATTTTTGGAGAGGAATATTAGACAATTTCGACGGTGAAAAAGCTGGAAAAGTTGTATTTTGGAAATAAGTGTTTGGAAAATGGTGTTTGTTTTTGACAGACACAAGATTACACGAGAAAAAACTAGACGTTTCCTGGCAATGGAACCAGTGATGAAGCCTCGACTTTCGGGGGTCTCACTTATTTAGGATATCTGGCTTGTATGTTGAATCGTACCTAGAACACAACAAAGAGAATGAGCACCGTTAGAGATCAAGCCGGAGTTTAATCCAGTTCAGGCCCTCGGGTGTGAGAGTAAGATATCTGAGGGTTTATAACTGAGAATAAGGCTTGGAATGTCTTAGTGAGTTGTGTGTTTAGGGTTTTGACAATGTGGTTTACAAATGATAATTTGGCACTTACCTTATCCATGGGGACAAAGGTTAATATTTATAGTGTGAGGGAGCTGCTTGATGATGTCAGCCCTGGATGATATCTTTGTCTTTGACCTAGGACACGTGTCTGCGCCTGGTGGACTCTGCCATAAAGCAAGATTTACTGCAGAGGGATGTCACTGAAAGGACATGTACAAAGGATAGTTGGCGCCGCGCCTTATATGCATAGTGGGCGTTTGAGCCACCATTTAATGCGATGGGTACAAGCCGGCTTATTGGTGTCAGCGTAGGTACAGGCTTTCGGCTGACTAGCTTTGGCTTTAACCGGGAGTCTGGTGGAATAACCGGGAGTCTGATATGAGCCCACTGTCAATATTCATTGGGGCGCGGTCAACATTGTTGGTGTGGTCATGGAGATCGCGGTCATGGTTGGTGCGGGCACCTTGCTCACGGTCTGGATACCTGTGGTCTTGATTTTGACGGTCTAGGATATGCTACGTCATATTTGGCCTTTGGACCTGACCGAGCCACGGGCTCATCAATGTTATTTAGTAGGTAGAGTATTTTTGCGAATTCTTATTATCTGATTAAAATATATCGAGCAGTTTTACAGTTTTACGAAAATTCCTTTTTTCTAAGCTTTAGGACTTTTTTTAATGTGTGCGATTCGGCTTATAATGTGATGTGTGAGTGCGTTTATTATTGAATGCCAGTGCATTTGTTGTAATCGAGTTAAGTGAATGTATTTCGTAAGGGTCAATACATGCCTGATTCGTTGATCTAATAGAAAAAACATTTTTTTTATGCTAAGAAAAAAACTGTTTTAAAACAGGTTGGGTGTGCCCTCTGCTCTCTTCCGTCGCTCGGGCGTTTTCAATTTCACCGCCCTAGCAATCCTTGGTAGCACGAATTAAACATAATTTTTTTTTCTAGAATTCGAAGGGAAAAAGTAGTGATCCTAGTAGCAGAAATTTAACCTAATACGCTTCGATAGATGGAATTGAAAGTTGGAAAAAAAACTCACTCAGAGTCGTACCTCTTTCTATGGGCTCGAGGCAAGACAAGCAGCCCGCCTCGCTTCCTTCGTCAAACAGCCTGCTTCACTTCCTTCATCTCGGTACATGAGGGAAAAATTTATGAAATTGATTGAAATTTCTGATAAAATGATTTCATTAAAATAACCAATGTCATCAAATTGAGTGTCAATGTGTTTATAATAAAGTGTCAATTCATGTGAATGAGTTGTTTTGTGAGTTTTAATGCTAGCGAGTTTTATTAAGTGTCAGACATAGTTATAAAATATACGAGGGAGTGTGCTAGTGTGTGTGTTTAAGTGCCACTGTCAGAGATAAACAATATCAGTTCTAGTGTTAGAAAAAAGTGCAATGTTAATGTAAAAAAGTGTTAAAGAGTGTTAATGTATGTGTGTTTAAATGTCAATGAAAGTGTTAAACAGAGTCGCTGTTAGTATACAAGTTAAAAATTGTAAGTGGTAGTGTGTTTGAGTGCCAAACAAATATAAAAGATTGTCAATGTTAGTTGTAAAACATTGTTAGTGTATGTATGTTTAATTGTCAGTTTATGTGTGTTTGAGTGTCAGTGATAGTGTAAACGGGTGTTAGTATTGGTATTAAAAAGCACCAGTGCATGTGTATTTGAGTGTCGATGTGCATTATTCAGTGCTAGTGTTAGTATAGGAAAGCGAGCGAGAGAAAACTGTGCTGCAAAACGATTTTCTTTAAAACTTAATTTTTTTTTTTGTGATTTTGATCAAGATGAATATTTTATTAAAAAAGTCGTGTAAAAATATTGTCAGTTTGTAATATTACATCGACGTTTAAGGGGCACACTTTTGTTTAAATTTCATTTTATTAGTTTGTTGGTAAAAAAAAAGAACTCATTTTTAAGGAAAAAAATAATTTTTGATTCCGCGTTTAAATAATATTACAAACAAATATATAATTTTGATAATTAATTATTTATAATTAATTACTTCATTTGTTCCGATTTAAGATTTTTACTTTTTTTTTAGTATATTCTAAGAGGTTTTTAGTTTGCTTTATTACTAACATGGACAATAGGATTCAGTTGTTACACTAACGATAAAAACCTAATTACTATCCCCTATCAACTTTCTATTTTTTAATTTACTTTTAATACTCATAATATTTATTTATTTATTAATTTTTGTGTAAAATCAAATTAATTTTTGGAAACTTGGGATATCAAAAGAAAAAAAAAAAAAACAAAACAAATGAGTTTTTGTCCCCAAAAATTTGTGTTTCACGCACGGTGATGTTTAGGTTTAATTTCTCTCCATGGGATGTTCCCGATTTGGGACATCGAGAAAAAAAAAAAAAAACCCTAATGGGAGCTGTTGTATAAACGCCCTACTACCCACCCCCACCCCCACCGAATCCCTACCGCTCTATCGGCAACAATTAAAGAGTCATTCACACCGCCATCATTATTTTCCTACAATTACATTACACCTAAATAAAATCGCCTTTTACAAGAAATTGTTCTTCATTTTGAGAATCCCCAACTGTAGAGATGAAGGTTACTGTCACTACCCGCAGCGGCAGAGAATTAATCAAAGGCGGCCTCGACCTCGCCGATTCCGTATGTTCATTTCTCTCTCTCTTCTCTCTCTCTCTCTCTCTCTCTCTCCCTCTCTCTGTGATTATAGGTTTTGTAATGTGTGTTTGCTGATTTATCATTGTAATTGGGTTTTGTAGGCAACTGTTGTTGATCTTCAGGAGGCTATTCACAAACGAAGTAAGTTTTAATTTCTACTCATACTGTTTCTTCCCTGTAGTTGATTTTAGTATCATCAACTATTTTATTGTAATGGTGATTTACTAGAGATCAATGTGATTCGTAGTAGACTCGGATACGAGTAAGGGAAAGTGTGGAGTACACACTCGTTTGAGCTAAAACGAAATCAACCTCGATAAAGAAGTAAAAGTTGCACATTTTGCTGATCTGCTCAGCCGAGCAGAGTCCTTGATTCGGCCGAGCTGAGCATAGCAGATTGTCCAAGTTTCTGGACAGTCTTGCTCGGCCGAGGAATATGCCTTGCTCGGCCGAGCAGTATGATTGACACGGCCGTGCAGTTCAAATGACACGGCCGTGCAGCTGGGCAAAATGTCTTGGGACATCTTGCTTCTGCCGAGCGAGTCCTCGACTCTACTCGAGTAGTTCTTCGAGCGAGTGCCATTTCAAAATGAAAAGACACATTGCTTGGCTAAAGTCATGTCTTTTGATTATACCCTTTATCTGATGCCTCTCCATCTGTATATATACGGAGTTTGATCTCTTTTGTACACACATGAAATCATAAGAGTGATACAACAATAACGAAAGCAAAAACAATTCTCAAGTTTTAGATTTGTCTTCTTTGCCTAGAAACAAATTGCGTGATTGTCTTATCTCAATAGAGATTTTGTGTAACCCAGGCAGAAAGGGTCGAAATACTTTATTCGAAAAGTGGATTATACACGATTCAATCATATATCCAGACTTGTTATCAAGATCAAGACCCTATATTCCCCTACAAACGAATAAAGTATTTGGTGATACTCATGGCTGGAGGAAGTACTGTGAAGGAGATGACAACTAAATTCGGGAAGCTGGACAAATTTGAAGGGCAAGATTTCAGGCGTTGGCAAAAGAAGATGCACTTCCTTTTAACAACGTTAAAAGTGGTGTATGTTCTGTCTACCCCTATTCCAGAATTGCTGGAAGATGATAACTTGGAAGCCGTCAGACGTAGATCGAAGTGGGAAAACGATGACTACATCTGCAGAGGACACATATTAAACGGTATGTCTGATTCTCTATTTGACATTTAGCAAAATGAGGAATCTGCAAAAGAGTTATGAGATTCTCTTGAATCCAAGTACATGGCAGAGGATGCTTCTAGTAAGAAGTTCCTTGTAAGTAATTTTGATAATTACAAGATGGTCGATTCAAGGCCTGTCATGGAACAATTCAATGAACTCCTTAGAATTCTTGGACAATATACACAACATGGGTTGAAGATGGATGAGTCAATATCTGTTTCAAGTGTGATTGATAAGTTGCCTCCCTTCTAGAAGGATTTCAAACACACTTTGAAACATGGTAAAGACGATTTGTCTTTGGTTCAACTTGGTAGTCACTTGCGCATAGAGGAATCTCTTAGGGCGCAAGAAAATGACAAAGGCAAAGGAAAAGAAGTTGCTGGACCCTCGGTGAATATGATTGATGAGGATGGAAACAATAAAAACAAAGAAAAGAAACGTAGTTTCAAAGACAACGGTTCTGATCCCAACAAGAAGCCTAAATTGGCATGTTGGAAGTGTGGCAAAACTGGTCACTTTAAGAAGGATTGTCGTGTTGGAAACAACAGGAATGGTGCAAGCACTAGTGGTTTGGGAAAGGGGTCTAAGGACCATTCTCAAAACCAAGGTCAGATTTAATACTTAGTTGGGACAAATTTATTAAAAATTCTGTTTCACTAATTTCTGAAGCATTTTATGTGCAGGATGATGCTATTGCGTGGTGGATTGATTCCGGTGCCACAACTCATGTTTGTAAAGATCGTTGTTGGTTTAAGACATGAATCAATGGAAGACGGATCTGTCCTTTACATGGGTGATGACCATTCCGCTCCTATTCAAGGAAGAGGAAGTGTGGTGTTGGAATTCAGTTCGGGAAAAACTATTTCTTTATTTAATGTTTTATATGTACCTAAACTTCGTAAGAATTTAATTTTTGGTCCTGTATTAAGCAAGTGTGGTTATAAACAAGTTTATGAATCCGATAAGTATATCTTATCGAAGTCAGATGTATTTGTAGGATTTGGTTATTATAATAATGGGATGTTTATGTTGAATTTAAATAAAATTCCTGTTAACTCTAGTTCTGTTTATATGACTTCTTCTGTTGTTCTCAATTCCTCATTATGGCATGCTCGGTTAGGACATGTGCACTTTAAAAGAATGCTTGAAATGTTCAAAGATGGTTTGATTCCTGTTATTGATAATAATATGGAAAAGTGTAATACCTGCATGTTGACAAAAATCACTAGAAAACCTTTTAAAAGTATTACAAGGAATTCTGTAAAACTTGAATTAATTCATAGTGACTTATGTGATTTTCATGCAACTTCATCTTTAGGCAATAAAAAGTATATTGTCACTTTTATAGATGATGCTTCTAGGTTTTGCTATATTTATTTGCTGCATGCAAAAGATGAAGCCCTAGATAAATTTAAAATTTATAAAATCGAAGTTGAACTTCAACTAAATGGCTTGATTAAAACCTTACGTACGGATAGAGGTGGTGAATATTATGATCCTAAATATTTTCAATCCGTAGGGATAATTCATGAAACTACGGCTCCTTATGTACCACAACAAAATGGTGTGGCTGAAAGAAAGAATAGAACTCTTGAAGAAATGGTTAATGCCATGTTATCTTACTCGGGATTGAGTGACGGGTTTTGGGGAGAAGCCATGTTAACGGCTTGTCATTTATTGAATAGAGTTCCTAATAAAAGGAACAAAATTACCCCATATGAGCTTTGGTATAAGAAACGACCAAACTTTACATTTTTGCGAGTTTGGGGATGTAGGGCCGTGGTTAGGCTTCCGGATCCTAAAAGGAAAAGTTTGGAGAAAAAGGTATTGACTGCATCTTTGTTGGATATGCTGAGCATTCCAAGGCATATAGGTTTTATGTTATAGAACCTAATTATTTCATTTCTATTAACACAATTATAGAATCGAGAGATGCAATCTTTGATGAGAATCGTTTCTCTTCAATACCTTGACCAAAGGATATTATACCAATGTCGGCTGAATCTCGAATGGATGATCATTCAATTGATGTACCAAGTGAGACGCCCGAACCTCGTAAAAGTAAAAGAGTAAGAAAAGCTAAATCATATGGTTCTGACTTTCAACTATATTTAGTTATGGGATCAAGAGATCAAATTGAATCTCAATACTCTTACTGTTATAGTATAGAGGAGGATCCAAGAACCTATGATGAAGCAATAAAATCTCGAGATGCTGGTTTTTGGAAAGAAGCAATCGATGATGAGATTAGTTCTAGGGTCAATTGCAATTTGGTGACCTAAGTTTTACACATAGTTGCAATACCGCAGCCAAAAGTGCAATTTAGTCAATCAATGCCCTAAGTTTGCAATTTTTAGCAAATTGGTATGAAAACTAACGAAATCGTTAATTTTTTGACGGGATGAATTTCAAGTGCCTTTCACGTGAGTATGTAAGGGGTAATTTCGTCATTTCATGGTCCATGTGCAAGTTTAAGAGGTTTAATGCACATTTTTGAAAATGAAGGGTTGTGATGAAACCCCATTTTTAACCTCCATTCCTTCTTCAAAATCAATCCCATTTCAAATCAAACACATACAGAACTATGTGTTCTTATCCATCAACCGTCGCCGCCGTCGATGAATCAATTTCATATCTCCATCAAGACATCATCCAAACCCACATCTCCAACACAACTTAGCTGCCAGCCCCAACTACCACCGCCGCCGCCGTAATTCGTCGGAGCTTATAAACCAAACACCCACTTCGGAACTCATCTCTTCCGTCGATATACACTATCAACGCTTTGAGCATTTGAATGAATGAGAGAAGTGGGCGGTGGCAGCGATGTTCACCTTATTCTCCAGCAAATCCCAATAGCCGGAACCAACTCCTTTCCCTCATCAGATCTGTCATTTTCTCCGACAACCCTCAATCACCGCTGCTTTCTTCTCCGGACGAATCAGCCCTCGCTCACTACTGCTTTTGTCTCCCCTTTCTCTCTTCTTAGATTTGATTTTTTTGAACCAGATCTAAAATTCGATATGTTTTCATTTTAAATATTGATTTGATAGTATGTTGTAATTTTTGATAATTTTTAATGATGTTGTGGTGTTGGTGGTGGTTATGCCGGTGATTTTAATGGTAACGGTTGCGTGTTTAGTGTGGTGGTGGTAGTGAAATGATGGTGTGGTGGTGGCTTTGATGGAGGTGGCGGCTGTAATGGTGGTGTGATGGTGGTGGCGGCGGCGGCATTAATGGTGGTATGGTGATAGTGATGGTCTAAAACTAATGTTGACTTGGTTAACTCCTAAAAGTTTAAAACAACTCCTTCTTCCCCAGTCATCAATTCATAATTTTTTCACATTTATAATTTTGAAAAATGTTATGAAATATTATTATTATTTTATTATTATTATTATTTTATTTTATTATTATTAATATTATTTTTTATTTTTTATTATTATTATTTTATTATTATTATTTATTATTATTATTATTATTATTATTTTATTATTATTATTATTTTATTATTATTATTATTATTTTATTGTTATTATTATTATTATTTTATTATTATTATTTTTATTATTATTATTTTATTATTATTATTATTATTATTTTACTTTATGTTTGACTCACTTTTGTATAAATACTCACGAAATGACAAAAATGCCCCTTTAAAAGTCATGTGCCGTGCACATGTGTTTCATCCCGTAAAAAAATTAACGTTTTCGTTAGTTTTTATAACAATTTGCTAAAAATTGCAAACTTAGGGCATCGATTGACTAAATTGCACTCTTGGCTGCAGTATTGCAACTATGTGTAAAACTTAGGTCACCAAATTGCAATTGACCCTTAGTTCTATTATGGAAAATAATACATGGGTCTTGTCTGATTTACCACCAGGCTGTAAACCTTTATGGTGCAAATGGATCTTCAAAAAGAAGATGAAAGTCGATGGAACTATTGACAAGTTTAAAGCTTGATTGGCAATCCAAGGCTATAGACAAAAGGGATCAATTACTTTGATACCTATGCACCGGTTGCTCGTATCACTACTATTAGATTATTGATAGCTTTGGCAGCTATTCAGAATCTATTGATCCATCAAATGGATGTCAAAACAACATTTTTAAATGGTGATTTGGAAGAAGAAGTGTATATGAAACAACCTGAAGGGTTTGTTATGCCGGGTAATGAGCATAAGGTATGTAAGTTAATTAAGTCATCAGATGGGTCAAGCAAGCACCTAAGCGGTGGCATCAAAAATTTGATGAGGTTGTTTTGTCGAATGGTTTCAGATAAATCAATTCGACAAATGTGTATAGCAGATTTGATGAATCCGGTAAATGTGTGATCATCCGCCTATATGTAGATTGACATGTTGATTTTTAGCACGCACCAAAATGTAGTTGACAAAACTAAGAAGTTTTTGTCATCAAAGTTTTCTATGAAGGACATGGGAGAAGCCGACGTAATTCTTGGTATAAAGATTAAACGGATGAACAAGGGAAATCGCAATTACACAATCTCATTATATTGAAAAATTCTCAAGAGGTTTAATTGTGATGATTGTTCTAAAGTTAGTACTCCCGTGGATCCAACTCGAGAAACTTGTGTCAAACACTGGTTAACACGTGTCATGCGGCTCGAATACTCAAAAGCCATGGCGAGTTTGATGTATGCTTTATGACGGCACTCGACGTGATATTGCTTATGCGGTTGGAAGATTGAGCGGGTTCACTAGTAATCCTAGTAGACGGCATTGGCATGCTATAACAAGGTGTTCAAGTGCTTAAAAAGTACTATGGACTATGGTTTGTGTTATAGTGGACATCCTTCTATATTAGAAGGTTACACAGATGCTAGTTGATCAACCAAGAAGATTCATCTTCTACTAAATGTCGGGTGTTCTTGCTTGCGGAGGAGGCGCCATTTCTTGGGGCTTCCAAAAAGCGGACATGTATTACACATTCTACAATGGAATGCGAGTTTTGTAGCATTGAGCCGCCGCTTTGGAAAGAAGCAGAGCGGCTTCAAACTTGATATATAAGATTCCATTATGGCCCAAAATCGATATCACCAATATCTATCCATCGCGATAGTCTTGCCACCTCGCTGTAGGGCCTATAGTCGTATTTATAATGGCAAGTCTAGACACTGGGTGTCGACATAGTATGATTCGGGAGTTAATCATAAATGGAGTGATTTCGATTGAGTTTGTTCGGTCGCAACAAAACTTGGCTGACCACTTGACGAAGGGGTTAGCTAGAGACTTGGTAAATAAGTCTGCAATGGGAATGGGATTAAAGTCCATTTAATCCTCTAATTGTGAGATACTCTATTCCCTTCTAATACAACGTTAGAAGCTTGAATTCAATGTGGAAAGCTCGCAGTTGGAGATTGGAACACATGTTATTATCTTTCCCAAGGTATGTGTTCAGACCTGCAAGTAAAGGTTAGGTTGAAGAATATCTTCTTAATAGTTCATTTGAAAAATTGCAAATGCAGGTGCAAGATTAAAGGAACTACCTATGTGGACATGAAGTTTTGCCGCTTCAAGAAGCTAGGACTTGGCTTCCTATATATTCACTAATGGATATGGACACATGGCTTGTAATAGTGTCAAGATTAAACAAAGAGAATTGTACTAAACTTATGTGTATAGTATCTTCAGGTATTCATATGAGTTGACGGGTTCAATCGTTAGGACACCCCGATTCTCGAGTATTTGAAATGTGTATTATACTAAGATGAAAATTCAATCGCAAGACATTTTCATTTATGCATTCGTTTGTTTCGTTATTTATAAAGATTAGTAAATCAAAGGATTACACTAAAATGGAGGGGATTTGTTGGTGATTTTAGTGTCATCAACTATTTTATTGTAATGGTGATTTACTAGAGATCAATGTGATTCGTAGTAGACTCGGATACAAGTAAGGGAAAGTGTGGAGTATACACTCGTTTGAGCTAAAACGAAATCAATCTCGATAAAGAAGTAAAAGTTAAAGGGTAGCACATTTTGCTGATGTGCTCGGCCGTGCAAAGTCCTTGACTCGGCCGAGCAGAGCATAGCAGATTGTCCAAGTTTCTGGACAGCCTTGCTCGGCCGAGGCATATGTCTTGCTCGACTGAGCAGTATGATTAACACAGCCGTGCAGTTCAAATGACACGGCCGTGCAGCTGGGCAAAATGTCTTGGGACATCTTTGCTCGGCCGAGCGAGTCCCTTGACTCGGTCGAGCAGTTCCTGAACAGGTGCCATTTCAAAATGAAAAGACACATTGCTTGGCTAAAGTCATGTCTTTTGATTATACCCTTAATCTGATGCCTCTCCATCTGTATATATACAGAGCTTGATCTCTTTTGTACACACATGAAATCATAAGAGTGATACAACAATTACGAAAGCAAAAACAATTCTCAAGTTTTAGATTTGTCTTCTTTGCCTATAAACAAATTGCGTGATTGTCTTATCCCAATAAAGATTTTGTGTAACCCAGGCAGAAAGGGTCGAACTACTTTATTCGGAAAGTGGATTATACACGATTCAATCATATATCCAGCCTTGTTATCAAGATCAAGACCCTATATTCCCCTACATTCCTTTCGTTGGTTAATTTTGAGTCCTGTTGTTGATCAGAGAACACAATTATGCTTCAGTTCGGTAGAGATTTATACTTGTATGCGAATTGAAATCTCTTTGAATCATGAAATTTTCTATGATCTCAACTCAGTATTTTTACGTTTACCTGCGCGAGTTTATGTTTATATATGCAAATCTCTCTGGTTGTTTGAATTTTTCTGCTCTATTCTGTGGGAGGGTTATGATTCAAAACCGGCTTTCCATTGGTATAGATTCCAATTGAATGCATTTTTGCTTTACTAGCATTATTTCCATATATTTTTTTTCTTCATGCTATAGGTTCCATGATGTACATGTGTGCCTGTGCGGGATATAATTAGTGAACTGTTCTGAAATGATTATCTAAAGAAATGAAAGAAATGGTCCCAAAATGAATGTCCATTTTCTAGTGAAGTTACTAAATTCACCTTTATAAAGTACTAGTATTATGTTCCAGTTTGCACTTCCAAATGCATAGTGTGAACATTAAAGACATTTATGCATATGGTTGACTAAAAGCGTAAAACTCAACTTCCTTAATTTCCTCAAAAAAAATTGAGGTCATTCATTTTGAGACAAGGGAGTAGGTTTTAAAAAAATGGCTTGGATCGCTAGTGTTTTTTATCTTGTGCGGTTCCAAGTTCCTTCTCTTTCCAGTTGACCTGACTCTCTACAAACTGATCTGAGCATAAATGTTCCCCTAGACAAACAATATAACCAAGAAAAATCATGAAATGATGAGCATCCAAATCTTGTGAGATAGCCTTAAGTATAAGTAAATGTCACTTCAGCAACCTGTGTTGGCTTATTATTTTGAATAATGAAGTATGATTTTCTTTACAAGGAATTAATCTATACAATTTTGGTTAAAATGCAGAAATCCCCTGTATTTTGCATTGGTAGCTTCCCCCTCCTCCAAAGCAGTTTCCTTCGTAGCACAAAACTCTAGTTTATGTACGCGGGTGTTGCAGCTTTCTTTGCATGTCAGGCATATGATTTTACTTCTCTTACACATTTTGATGGAACTCTATATTACTTTGTGATTTAAAGGCCACTGTTGCTAAATTGCTTGCATTTATATTTTGCTTTGGAAGATTCAACCTTGAATTTATCGTCCGTTGACAATGATAAGATCCATCCATTTAGTAGCACCTTAGGATGGTATAGTCTTTTAGGGTGAGGCTCAATTAAGGAAAGTGGAACCTTAGCACCCAAAGACGAGGAAGGGCGTCAATCCGCATCAATGAAACGAAAGCCTGCAACAATGACTGAACATCTGAATTATTACCCCAGAAGACGCCCAAACTTATGAATTTATAAATTATATAGCTGCTGACTGCGATTGAGTATTTCCATGATTTGAGATTACCATATTGACCGTGTGTAGTGGAGTAATCCAGGTAGGATTGATCATGACAACTATTAACCAACTTATTACATTAAACCACCTTCCTTTTTGTAATTGATTGTTGATTATATTGTCTTGAATAACCTCCTTTTTTTGGCCTAGTTTTATTTTTTCCTTCATTAATCATCATTCATGGGTTAATTTTTAGCTCCTCATTTGTGTTACCCAAATTCATTCCATGGTCAAGGTAGAGGTCCTCCCCATATGGACTTGGCTTTTTAAGACATTTGGAGAACATTTTATCTGGGGCTATGTTATATAAGTTCTTTAGCCAGTTCTGTTGCCAAAACGTAAATGTTGAATCCACTTTTATATGTCTTTATATCCCAATTTGCACTTGCAATAAGATGAAGATTATTAACCCAAAAATGATTGTCCATTTTTAGATTTCAAGGAGATGAAAGAAGTTTATATGTACTGATATACACATTTTTAGTAGTGGCACATACACATAAATCCCCTTATGTTTATTATATCATTGCAATTGCAGATTACATCATTATAGTTGACAAATGTGATTAGAACTGCTGCCATTCTTTGTGTTGTCTACTGTGTTTGCTCTTGCCTAATATTTAGCACCATAACATCTTATCTTATTGTTCGACAGCCAAGAAATACTATCCTTCTAGACAGCGGTTAACTCTGCCCCTCACGCCTGGATCAAAGGAGAAGCCCACTGTTCTTCATTACAAAAAGAATCTCAAAGATTACAAGGATGGAAATTCAGAGAATTTCACCGTAGTTTTCAAGGACCTTGGCCCACAAGTTTCCTACCGTACACTTTTCTTTTTCGAGTATTTGGGACCCCTACTTATATATCCCATATTTTACTACTTTCCCGTGTACGAATACTTTGGCTACAAAGGTGACCGTGTCATCTATCCAGTTCAAACCTATGCCACGTACTACTGGTGTTTCCACTACTTCAAACGAATCATGGAAACATTTTTTGTCCACCGTTTCAGCCATGCCACCTCACCACTTTCAAATGTCTTCCGTAACTGTGCTTATTATTGGACATTTGGTGCTTTTATTGCTTACTTTGTGAATCACCCACTTTACACACCAGTATGTGATCTTCAAATGAAGATTGGCTTTGGTTTTGGTTTGGTTTGTCAAGTAGCAAACTTATATTGCCATATCATATTGCGAAATCTTCGGAGCCCCGATGGGAACGGAGGATACCAAATCCCACGCGGGTTCCTCTACAACATTGTGACCTGCGCAAATTATACAACGGAGATTTACCAGTGGTTGGGATTTAATATAGCAACTCAGACTGTGGCTGGTTATGTATTTCTTGTTGTTGCTGCTTTCATCATGACTAACTGGGCCCTGGCCAAGCACCGTCGTCTCAAGAGGGTAACCATTGCTCTCTCTCTCTCACTCACACACACTTTGATTCTTGATTGTCAAACTTAATCTCGGTTCTTTTGTTGCAGCTATTTGATGGGAAAGACGGAAGGCCAAAGTATCCAAGAAGATGGGTGATCTTGCCACCTTTCCTGTAGAGAAGTATATTGGGGAAGATAGCACCTTTGGTAAGACGAGAAGCTCTGCTTAAGTCAGTTGCTAATGGTTTGATTCTCATCAGATGTTCCTCTAAAGGATCAGATATTCGGATGTGCTATTATTGAGACCATATAGTTTTCATTTAAATTGTAGTCCACTCTGACATAATCTGGTTTCACTTGTTTGTTCATTATATTACTCCCTCTCCCACAATAAATATCACACTTTCCACTTTGATTCGTCACAAAATAAATGTCTGTCTTTCCAAATAAAGAAGGTAACTAGTGCAATTTTATCATTATACAAGTAATATACAAGCTAGTATATGAGTATATTTTTTTAAAGACATCGACAACAGGTCAACTGCTACATTTATTACACGGCAGAGATTGACCATTTCAGGAAGAATTTAAAATTGAGCCCGCAAATTAGTAATGTTAGGTGTAAAATTCAAATATAGAGTAGGTAATTGATGAAGAAAAGCTTTAAGAAAAAAGAAAAATAAATAATTATGAAGGAGAGGAGTGGGTCGGCGGTGGGATGACAACTGTGGTGATATGAAAAAGCTTCCAAATATCTAGCTGTTGTGTTGGATAAAAGAAGAATATTTTTATTAAAAAATTATGTGTTTAAAAGCCATGCAATTGATGTTGGATCGTTAAAGTTATTGCTTTCCGGACACAACACATGCTCTCATTAAACTCTCATTCTTAATGTCCATCTTCCATCTTCTTTCTTCTGTGTATGTCTTTGATAATACTGTTTAGTATATTGAAAATAAATTATGAGTACGAATTATTTTTACGGGATTTATGGAAATATTATCCAAGCTTCTGAGTTTTTTCGCTATCTTGGATCCATTATCCAAAAGGATGGAGAATTAGATGGAGATGTGGCTCATAGGATTAAAGCAGGTTGGTTGAAGTGGAAGAGTGCTACAGGGTTTCTATGTGATCGCGGCATGCCCAATAGATTAAAGGGAAAATTCTACCGCACGGCAATTAGGCCGGCATTGCTTTACGGCACCGAATGTTGGGCCGTGAAACAGTGTCACGTGCATAAGATGAATGTGGCGGAGATGCGTATGCTTCGATGGATGTGCGGTCATACAAGAAAGGATCAGTTGGGGAATGAGGTGATCAGAGGTAAAGTAGGAGTTGCGCCCATTGAGGATAAAATGAGGGAAAATCGTCTACGGTGGTTTGGACATGTGAGAAGGAGACCGAGTGATGCACCTGCAGGTTAGGAGGCCTAACAGTGGAGAAATGATAAAATGGCGAGGGTAGGGAAGACCCAAACAAACTTGGATTAGAGTAATTGAAAATGATATGAATTTACTTGGAGTGGATGAAAGTATGGTGTTGAAGAGGCGGAGTGGAGGGCAAAAATCCATGCTGGGGGGTTGATTTTTTATTTTTTATTTTTTTTTTTTATTTTTTATTTATTTTAATTTTTTTTTTAATTTAATTTAATTTTATTATTTATTTATTTTTTTCACGATAACATATGAGAATTCATGTTAGCCGACCCCAAATTATTTTGGGACTAAGGCTTTGTTGTTGTTGTTGTTGTTGTTGTTGTTGTTATGGGTTTCGAACCCATCACCTCGGTAAATTCTATATACAAGGCAGCTTACATACAAGGCACCAATAATGCCCAAACTACCCTTCGCGTGTCGTGTGCAAAAGGACGACAGGAAGCCTTTATGTCGTGTACTTTTACACGACATAAACTAATTGTGTAAAATATTAGGTCGTATAAATTATACGAAATTTAAATTTACTCTGCCATTAATGTCGTACAAAACAACACGATATGATGTCCTAATATCGTGTATATCCATACGACATATCAAAATGAAGGTATTCTTCGATGATTTGCAACACGATGTTAATGATACGCATATGCTATGTTATATTATTGAATTGTGTTGTTAATTGAGCAAAATTTATACACTTATACATGACAAGGAACAAACGTCATATTGGATCATACAATATCATATAACCTATCACATTTAAGTGATACCACTTTATTTATAATCACCTAACAAATGATTATAAATAAAGTCATAGAGATGAAAAACCCTTTAAATGCCATTTAGAATGGAGAAAAAAATAAATGAGGTAGCCGTATACCATTTTTCACAAGATCGCGACACATAAAATCCTAAAAATCCTAAATAATGGCACATATTTGTAACTCAATTTCCATTTGGAATTGGAGGAAACTCATAGAGATGAAAAACACTTTAAATGTCATTTAGAATGTAGAAAAAAATTAAAAAAAAATAAACGAGGTAGCCGTATACCATTTTTCACAAGATCGGGACACATAAAACCCTAAAAAACCCTAAATAATGGCACATATTTGTAACTCAATTTCCATTTGGATTTGGAGGAAACTCATGCAGATGAAAAACACTTTAAATGTCATCTAGAATCTAGAAAAAAATTAAAAAAAATAAACGAGGTAGCCGTATACCATTTTTCACAAGATCGGGACACATAAAACCCTAAAAACCCTAAATAATGACACATATTTGTAACTCAATTTCCATTTGGATTTGATGGAAACTCATGTAGATGAAAAACACTTTAAATGTCATCTAGAATCTAGAAAAAAATTAAAAAAAAAATAAACGAGGTAGCCGTATACCATTTTTCACAAGATCGGGACACATAAAACCCTAAAAATCCTAAATAATGGCACATATTTGTAACTCAATTTCCATTTGGATTTGGAGGAAACTCATGTAGATGAAAAACACTTTAAATGCCATCTAGAATCTAGAAAAAAATAAAAAATAAATAAACGAGGTTAATGATAAGTTGTACATTAGAGGAATACCAACTACTCAAGATCATATATTTGAAATTATCATATTTGTTAATCAAGATTATATGTTTCTTGTTATAATAAGTTGGAAAACAAACAATGATTACATATAAGATTGAACCAACATCATACAATATCATATAACCTACCACATTTATTTATAATTAATTTTTATTTTATTATATGATGTGTCGTGTTTAAATACACGACATTTACTAATACATTTCGTATGAACAATACACGAAATGAATCAGGGTGTATCTCGTGTATTGTTCATACGAAATAATTACCAGAAACAAAGACTATATCGTGTGTGTATACACGATATGTACCATAGTATCTCGTGTATATACACACGAAATTAAATAAGAGACAATTAATTTTCAAGAACCAGTTGACATTTCGTGTGGAAATACCCGAAATGTTGGTGATCATTTCGTGTATAAAGACACGAGAAACCTCACCACATATCGTGTATTAGAGCACGAAATGCAAACTGATGAATCAATTTACATTTCGTGTCCTAATATACGAAATGTGGAAAGTATCTCGTGTACTACAACACGAAATGGTAACCAACATTTCGCGTATTGGCACACGAAATGTAAACTGATGAATCAGTTTACATTTCGTGTGCCAATACACGAAATGTTGGTGACCATTCGTATGTGTTCATACGAAACACACGCCGACAATTTCAAATTTTAGGCACACAAATTCGTATCCGATTCAAACAAAAAACCCAAATTTATGTTACGAAATCGCAATTAGAACCATTTAGGATAGGTTTAAACAACATTAAGCATTATATAATCCATTTTAGGCATAAAATTAATGTTGGGTTTTCAAATTGAAATTTTAGGTTAAAAAGAATTACTTTTGGAGCGGCGGAAGAAGAGACGGACTTTCCACCGGTTTTAGGGAGGTTTGTCTTCATTTTTTCCGTCGGTGGTAGTCTGTGGCGTTCGTCGAGTGAGAGAGAGAAGAGAGAGCGCCGTTGGTTTCTTAGGTTTTGAGAGAGAGAGAGAGAGAGAACAGAACAGTCCGACGTTTGAAATGGGGGAGGGAAGGGATTTTTTTTTTAAGTATATATATGAAGGTATTTTGGAGACAAAAAATAAAGTGTCATTTATAATAATTATGAAAAGAAGGGAGTAATAAAAAGGAATATATAATTAATAAATAAATGTATTTCCAAACACAGTCAATCCCTCTCATTGCAGAACAATGCCAGAGGAGGTCCAAATTTTCAATGGTGACAACTCACACACAACCTCCCTCTCATATTTTTGCATTATGAATTCTGCAACAACAAAAGGGAACCAAATTTCCACACAAATTCAGTTTCACATTTTTCAAACCATGATAAATCCAAACAATAAATATTTTTTATATGTAAAGCCAAAAACTTATAAAAAACGCGTTTTTTGTTATGGTTAACAAAAAACGTGTTTTTACCCGCTCTCACTGTCTCTCTTTCTCTCTCTAGCCGGGAACTCTCTCTCTATCCGCTAAACACAGTTCCTCGTTGAACTCTCTCCTCCAAAACCAGGTATCTCTCCGACGACCAAGTCCCCTGAATCCCCCTCGCCGGCGACCCACCTCCCTTTCAATCATCCTCACCTTTTTCTCTATCTCCCAAACTCCAACAACAATCGCCTTCTTCCCATTTCAATTACCCAAGTTCGCAACCCAAATTCCTCACGAATCCTCCATCACCACCGCTTCCTCAATCGCCCTCTCCCTCTCTCTAAACCAACACCGGCGACCTTTTCCCTGTGCTAAACACGTTCGCCCGTGACCTTCAATACCGGCGTCCCAATTTCCTCAATCACCACCACCGCCCTCCATCAATTGCCGTCCCAATTTCCTCAATCACCACCACCACCGCTTCCTCAATCACCCGTGACCTTCAACACCGACCTCTTCCCTGTGCTAACGATTAGAGAGAGAAGGTTCTCTCATTTGCGTTTAGAGAGAGAGAGAGATTTGCGTTGAGAGAGAGAGAGAGATTGATTTGCGTTTAGTGAGAGAGAGTTTGATTTGCCGTTTTATTTAAGTGCCAGTATTAGGAATTTTATGTGCCAGTTTTAGTGTAAATTAATGCCAGTTTATAAGTATTTGAGTACCAGATTGAGAATTTGATGCATTGGTGGAGTGGGTAATTAGATGCCAGTGTATGTGTTTTGGAGTGTCAGTCCATGTATTTTGGAGTGCCAGTTAGTGTATAATAGAGTGCCAGTAAGTGTGTAACTGAGTGTCAATGTATTTTTTGAATGCCAGTTCTTGTAATTTTGAATGCCAGTCCATGTTTTTTTGAATGCCAGTTCATGTTTTTTTGAATATCAGAAAAAATAATTATCAGTGTTTTTGAGTGCCGGTATATGCATTTTGAGTGCCGTAAATGTGTTTTCAAATGCCACCATGTATTTTTGAATGCCGTGCTTGTATTTTTTAGAGCCAAAGAAAATATTAGTGTAACAAAGTGCCAGTGTTAGTGTAACAGAGTGCCAGTGTGAAGAGTGTCAGTTCATGTATTTAAAAGTGCCCGTGTAAAAAGTGTCAGTTTCATGTTTATAAAATGCCAGTATGAAATCACTGGTCATTTGTAATATTAACACTGGCATTTATCATGGTTGTCAGTAATTACAAAAATGCCACTGTTTATTTTGAACATGGTTGCCGATAATTACAAAATTGCCACAATTTATTTTAAAAATACGTTTTTTCTTATCTTAAGAAAAAACTAATTTTTTATAAGACCAACTCATATGTAAAAATTTATCCTAGGTGAATAATTCTTCTGAGTTCCTAGAAATTGAAAGAAACACAACAAACTCAAATGGGAATCTTCTCTCTCTCTCTCTCTCTCTCTCTCTCTCTCTCTCTCTCTTTTAGGTACATAATGAATCTTTGTTTTTTTTTTTTTAAATAAAAAAAATTAATAAATGAATGTTTTAGTAATAGCATACAACAAAAACTTTTTATGGCCACATGCATTTCTTCTATCAATTTCCCCCTCTTATCTCTTTTTATGGTCACTATTTAGTCCATTCATTCCAATGGAACAGATAGATTTTGCATTTGAATATCTCATTTTTCACTATTTTCTAAATCATACCTCAAACTAATGAATACCGTTACCCTAACAATGGTGCATATTAGTTGAATATAAGCTTTCTCTCTCTCTCTCTCTCTCTCTCTCTCTCTCGGAAAGACAGTCTCAATTTTATTTTAATTTTATTTTTATGATCAAATTAATTAAATTTTAATTAAAATATTTTTTTATATAATTTCATCCGTAAATTAGTGCTTTATTTGAATTTTAATACCAAATTCAAAGAAGTTAATAATTGAGTGATTATTCCAAATGTTTCAAGAGAATTAAATATACTAACTTTATACATTTATAAAAGTTCACTTGCATTACTACGTGAACATACAATATTATTCCATGGTATATTCATACATTCTTAGTTAATTAGCTTTACTTGTTCATATATTGATATACTCTTTCTGTCTCATTTGATTTTTTTGTTGAACTTTGACCACAAATTTATGAGAGATTAATCATGTTCATGAAATTCTAAAAGTTGTTGTTGATAATATTATTAATGGTGAATCAATAGAAATTTTTAGAATTTTATGAACATAATTAAATTGTCATATATTTGTGATCAAAGTTCAACAAAAAAGTCAAATGAGACAAACATTTTAAGACGGAGGGAGCATGATAAAACTATATTAAAATTATTTCATAATGTATGGCATATTCTCTTTGTTTAATCCGAAAAGATATAAAATTTAACTTACTCGGGAATTAAAAAATAATGTATAGCGTAGTAAGTGTTGTAAATATGAAAAGTAACGTAAAAAAGAAAAAGTGAGGTAGGGTATAATAATCGGATAGTTATTTTGAGTATAACAAGTGGATAGTTATTTTGAGTATAACAAGTGAGTTTTAATAAAGAAGTATTAAAAAGTTTCTATTTTGAGAATATAACTTTTTAAATGAATATTCAAAACAAAAATTTATACTCCCTCCGTCCCATAGAACATTACACGTTTACTATTTTAATAATGTTATTAAAGTGTCAGTAGAGAGAAAAGGAGATTTTTATAATATTATATTCATGGGAAGTATTAAAATAATGTAGGAGAGAGAATGAGTGGAGAGAATAGTGATTTAAGGTTTCTTTCTTTTAGGAAACACTTTAATAACATTATTCCTTAGCAAAAAGTGCAAAGTTTTGCGGGACGGAGGGAGTATATTTTTTGAATGAGACAATGAGTTTTTTGTGACAATGTAAATTAAAAATATACTCCCTCTGTCCTAGTCCAACTGATACCAAAAATTTGGGCACACAGATTAAAAAAAAGTAAAAGAGAGAAAAAATGGAAAGAGAATGTAGTGAGTGTAAAAGTAAAATAAAAGAGAGAATGAGTGAGAGGATTAGTTAGAAGAGAGAATGTTGTGAGTGTAAAAGTAAAATAGGAGAGAGAATGAGTGGGAAAAATAGTGAAAATTTTCTTCTATTTTAAACAATATCAATTGAATTGAGACGGACTAAAAAAGAAATAAGTATCAATTGAGATATAGGACGGAGGGAGTACTCATTTATTTTGAGAGAAAGAAAATAATAATCACCTTACAATTCAAAAGATAAAAGAAAAAGAGATAATATAGAAAAAGGGAGAAAAGAGGGGGGTGGAGCTGTGGCCAGCCACCACTTTGATGATTGCCCCCACGACGTGTCATGAGGTCCGTACATCCAGAATGTAAAAACAATCCTACGGTTCAGATTTATTCTCTCTCATCATATAAACAAAACCATTTCTCAATTTTTGGGCAGAAAAAGAAATTTGTGCCTTCTCTCTTTCTCGCTCCAAATCCCGGCCTCAATCAAAGGACTAGGGTTTCCCCTCCACAGGTAAAATCTGCATTCTCTCGTTCGTTGTTAGATCCGATTATTCATACATTATTTTCTCTCAATTACGCTGTTTCGTCATATGATTTTGATTCGGTTGATGATTACTTGAAATGATGGCTGTTTCGTAGAATACTGAGATTATCGCTTGCATGTGTTCTTTCTGCCTCTCTTTGATTGGCATGACTGGTTTTTGATCTTATGTTTTTTATTTCTTTTTTGAGCTCACACAATGCTGTATTGGTCAATGATTCTGAAGGTTTGAAGGCTGAAAGTTATTTTGTTTGTTTTCCGGATATAGATTGATTCGATTTATTTGTTTCTCAAAATCAGAAGGCATTGTTATTGGGATGAATCGGTGTGTAGTTTGTAAAATGGATGAAAATGTGGTGTGTGGACAAAATGCTTAGCTGATCGTCGAGATTAAGTTTTAGAATATGGGGCATATAGCTTCTCTTCGGTTATGATCTGTACCGCATATTTATGCTAAGAGATTTGATGGACATATTATGTGCTACACTTTATCAGCTTTACATGATAATTTGTCTCTTATCTTGCCTTGTTCATATGATTTCAAACACTTTCTTCAAAAGTAATATTGAAGGGACGTTTAACTTGCTTGGAAAACGGAAGTTTTCAGAAGGACAAACCTCATTGGTTGATTGGAGAAAATCTGTTGTGTATTGCAATTTGAACTACTTGTTCTTTTTATCTATTATAGCTATAATCTTCTATTTTAAGAGTTTGTTTTGGTAATGGTGGAAACATGCTACAGAAGGCAATATTAGCTTTCTGTAGAAGGTGAAGTCAAGAAAGAGCCCCCCCCCCCCCCGGCTTTTCAGCTCCTTGAAAGAAATTGGAAATATTCCCTACCGTAATTACAATAAATATGGTTTTATTTTCTAAAAGACCGAATGCTGTTTTTTTTTTCATTCCCTTGTTGGTGATTGATTAATTTCATTTTTTAATGTATATTGTGTGGTATTTTGTTTCCCCATGCATTTCAATACACTTTCTACGTGTATTTAGAGGATTTCATCTCTTGATATGAAGCATGTTCTGCTACATTGGTTGCTTTTTGGAAGTCGATTGTTGTATATATTGCACATATGTATTTGATTGAAGAAGCGCTTATTTTTCTTTCGGTAGCTAGCATAAGATGGCAGAAGCTGAGGACATTCAGCCACTTGTGTGCGATAATGGGACTGGAATGGTCAAGGTACTTGATTTTGTTCTTTATTAAATTTCTTTTGACTAGTTGCATTCTTTAGACCCAAGGATATGCTCAAGATTCTAGCTGTAAATAATAATGAGTTGATTGTTGTTTTTGTCTAGGCTGGATTTGCTGGAGATGATGCTCCTAGGGCTGTGTTCCCTAGTATTGTAGGTCGCCCCCGTCATACTGGTGTTATGGTTGGGATGGGCCAAAAAGATGCATATGTTGGTGATGAGGCTCAATCCAAGCGTGGTATCCTTACCCTGAAATACCCAATTGAGCATGGTATCGTTAGCAATTGGGATGATATGGAGAAAATTTGGCATCACACCTTCTACAATGAACTCCGTGTTGCCCCAGAAGAGCACCCTGTTCTCCTTACGGAAGCACCTCTTAATCCAAAGGCTAATCGTGAAAAGATGACTCAGATCATGTTTGAGACTTTCAACACCCCTGCTATGTACGTTGCCATCCAAGCAGTTCTTTCCCTTTATGCTAGTGGACGTACAACTGGTAAGCATTTCAAGTCTCTTATTGTTTACTCATTTAATCACTACTAACATGTCATTTCATGATATTAACAACAGGATATGTTGAGGAAAATTTGTCTTACCAGCTTAGTCATATTTTGAATATTAAAGAAAAAGATTGAGAAGAAATCAAATGTTTATAGCTTGATTAGGGAAAGTGGACTCTTTAAGTGAAATGTCCCAAAGTTGAATTGTGAACTCTTAACGTGGAACAAATGGAGTAATGCTAATGTATCATTGCTGAACATTTAAGCGACTTGGCTACCTCAATTGTATGCTAGCATGCTGTTGCTATGTGTATAAATTTCAGCATGGACTATTTTCTCACGTGTTTCTTGCTCAGTCCATTGCAAGGGAAAATCAACTTTTATCCTACATTTTGCTTGGCTCTTGTTTTAATTGTTTATGAAGTTTTGTGGCCTATCCTACACAGACGAATATGGTAAATAGAATGCCACTTTTGCTCGCTGTAATTTATGCAATTTTCTTACATTTTTTTTTGTCCATTGCAGGAATTGTTCTGGATTCAGGTGATGGTGTCAGTCATACAGTCCCTATTTACGAGGGTTATGCCCTACCCCACGCCATTCTTCGTCTCGACCTGGCTGGTCGTGACCTCACAGATAGCTTGATGAAGATCCTTACAGAGCGTGGCTACTCTTTCACCACCACAGCAGAGCGAGAAATAGTGAGGGACATGAAAGAGAAGCTAGCTTACATTGCCCTTGACTATGAGCAAGAGCTCGAGACCTCCAAAACTAGCTCGTCAGTCGAGAAGAGCTATGAACTGCCTGATGGGCAGGTGATTACCATTGGTGCTGAGCGTTTCAGATGCCCAGAGGTCCTTTTCCAACCCTCGATGATTGGTATGGAAGCTGCTGGTATTCACGAGACCACATACAATTCCATCATGAAGTGCGACGTTGATATTAGGAAGGATCTTTATGGTAACATTGTTCTTAGTGGTGGTTCAACTATGTTCCCCGGTATTGCTGATAGGATGAGCAAAGAGATCACTGCCCTAGCACCAAGCAGCATGAAGATTAAAGTTGTGGCCCCACCTGAGAGGAAGTACAGTGTCTGGATTGGAGGGTCCATCCTCGCATCTCTTAGCACCTTCCAGCAGGTTTGTTTCTTCGCATTTGATTCTGACTTTGTTTTCTTGGGTTTTCAAGTTGCTTTTTATGGAACGGTTTTATTATACTCCCTCCGTCTAAGCTTTTAAGGATTTTACTTTTCTTTTTGATCCGTCCTAGTTTAAGGTTCTTAGTTGCATTATTCCATAAATGGCAAAGTACAAATGGTGTTTTGGACAATCTTTTCCTCGTGAAGTTCGTATAATTACAAAAAAAAAAAAAAAAAACCTTTCTTACCTATCTACTTTTCATCCACTTGCTTTATGAATAGTGTTTTGGTCAATTATATCCTCAACTCACTACTATTGTTGACCCATTTTTGCCTTCGTTTCTTAATAAGCGTGCAAAGTCAAACTAGGAACTTTAAACCGGGACGGAGGTAGTATTTACATAGTAACCACAAAAATCACAAATGGGCAAACTAAAAACCAGAAGAAATAAATATGTGCTGGAATTGGTTCTTACTTGGTTATTTGGCTGTTTTGTTTGCAGATGTGGATTGCCAAGGCAGAGTACGACGAGTCTGGTCCATCAATTGTCCACAGAAAATGCTTCTGATGGACATGTGTGTTGGTGTGCCAGAATGCAGCTTGCACACTTACGTTGCAGTGTTTATCTTTTATAAATATTATCTCATGTTGGGTTTATCTTAAGTGAGACAGGGAGAAGCTTATTGCTGGATTTTCCGATTCTTTTATTTTTATTTAGTGTCAAACTGTTCATTTTCCTTTTTTTTTTTTTTGGGTTGTTTAGTTCCCCCTTTTGAGTCCATGATGGTAGATCATTTCCAAAATCAGGGGGTGTTTATGTTGATTGATCGAAAATGGATTTGTTTTGTTAGCATGCCAATTATTAGTTTGGTGTAATCAAAACTTTGATTTCATGGAAGAATGTTCGTAATATGAGCTTCAAGTGGTTTACTGAGTTTGCCTCTCAGGTTTTTAGAAATATATGATTCTTTTGAACAACTATAAATTTGGACGTTCGTTTTTGGTACGGAGGAAGTCATGTGATTTAATCAAAATTACAAAGTTCTGCTTACATTATTTTTTTTGGTACAAAAAGCTCTGCTTACATTGCCTTGTCCTTCTTGGCTATGTGACAAATTGTGTGCATTATTATGGAAGAAGAAGAAAGAAGCGATGTCATATTCTGATTTTCATCCCGACAGAAAGGGTGTTCCTTTTCCATCATATTTCCGGCATCGTCGGCACTTGACCAAGGCTTGGAATTCTGCTTTAGCTTATCGGGCACGAAAATTCCTTGGTCTTCATTGTGATTTATATGTTCATTTAAGTGAGAATCGCTTCTCAAATATGCATCCAACTTGGGGTCATTCAAGCTCCCATACCCTTTGATCCCACTTGTTAGCTTCCGAGCTTTGCTTCTCTCTTGTTTCAGAAATGTTGTGTTGTGATCAAGCAGCTTTAATATCCTTTCAGTTTTCTCTTTTGTGCTTGCTCCCCAGTTAAACCTGCAGCATCATTACTCAAAGCTGGTCACTAGAGGCACACATCAAAAGGGGGGCAATTGCCCCTTTAATTTTTAACAATTGTCAATTTTCTCCCTTGTAAATTTAGAAAATAAGCTATTTTGCTACAAATATCACTATTTTTTTTTTTTTTTTTTTTTTTTTTTTTATCAATTTAGCCCCCACCTTTCTGTAGTTTTTTTTTTTTTTTTTTTTTTTTTGCCAAATTTATATTTCACCATGTAATTTGCCCCCGTTTCTCTAAATTCCTGTCTCCGCCACTAGCTAAAGAAGTAAATTTGATATTTAAGGTTGAAGTATTACATACCCTTTCTCATCAATGTATTGGAAACAACTGATCTGCTTAATAGCATCTTTATCGCATTCAAATTCCTCCACAACTCTGACCGGACCATGGGTGAGAAGGTGTTCCAATAATATTAGAGCCTTGTAAGAAGCTCTCCAGTTCTCTTTATCAAACTCTGACAATCTGAATTGAATCGACGTTAAATTTATATGTAAATCGACTGTTCTTTAGGGGTGGGAGTGGAGAACGACTAGTTTTCGTAGAGGTATAGAAAAAGGTGGGACGAACACAAAAAATAAGAACCTTTTGTGAAGAATGTGCACTATTCTCCAATAATCATCAACTTCAAAGGCTGCGCGAGATATTAATCCCATGGTAGGAGAGTCAGGTGCCCATGAATCTCTCCCAGTTGCTTCCTCGGTTAATCTTTACACAATTAAACAAACGTTTCTATCTAATTGTTAAGAAGGTATGATCTTGACTAAAGAAACTCCGTAAGATTAAAAATCTTGGTGAATAAACCATGTAAAAAGATATTATTAAACTTACATTTCTGCAGGTGTAACATCAGTTAGCACCAATCGTACGGTCTTGATCTTCTCCTTGAAGAAGAAAGACGCCTGTTTTCTGAATTCGTGGAAGGAAGGGGAACCCATAACGAGGGACGGAGGGAGTATGTTTGATCCCAGAATTTGGACAGAAGGGTATATGTAAATAAGAGAAAAGCCATTTCCCATTCAAAGAACAACGCCTTATAAGGTTAAAGATAGAATTTCAACTGCTCCATTAACCTTTAACTAAAACTCAACCAACTACGCTTTAAAAGTGGGTTTTGCTTATGTAATGACAAGTTAACTTTAAGCTTTAACATGAAAAAGTTGAATGAACTCATGAATGCTTCAGTTGACATTCAACCATGTACCTAAAAACAACATTAACAGAGATAAATGATGTCAGAAAGTAAGATTTCCTATGTTAATTTTGGCTAGGACTATTTGGGATTTGCATCTTTTTCAGACTGCCATATCCGGCCCGTTTGTGCCGTTAAATCGAGCCAACTTTAAAGTAATAACAGGACCCCATTGAGAACATAGAATCAGAATGTGGTTATCAAATAGTGAATTATCTGAAAAGCAGTAAACATCATTCCATTGTATACAAAATTCATCTTAAATTAGAATTCCAATATCAAAATTCAACTAGAAAATGGTGACCCAAAAGAAAAGGATGTCAGTAAGGTTTGTGTATACTCCCTCCGTCCCGGTAGAAGCTTCCCATTTTGCCATTTTGGGTGTCCCGTTAAAAGCTTCCACTTTCCTTTTTTGGCAAAGAATCTTTACTATTTCCTCCACTCATTCTCTCTCCTAATTCACTATTACACTCACAACACTTTTCAAATTTACTATTTCCTCCACTCATTCTCTCTCCTATTTTCAAATTACACTCACAACATTTTTTCTTCCCCCTCATTTCCTTAATTTGCATGCAATGCCAAAAACGGGCACCTTCGGTTGGGACGGAGGGAGTATGTCCTAAGATCCCTAATTTGAAGACATAGTCAGAGATGTCTTCTTCTTCCATTCTGATGCAGTTAATTGATGCAGTTAAAAAAACTGCAACGAGAAGATAATGGCTGCTAGAATAGCAACAAAGCCTAAGAAGGCTAGGAGAGGGGGAAAATCCCACAATTTCAATATTATTATTAATCAAAACAAAAACTGCCTATGCTGAATACAAACACGGTATTTATAGACTACAATAGATTATCCATAACTCTATGTTCATGCACCTTATAATTCAAATCTTGATGTTATTAAAATACACTTAATCTGAAATTCTTAAATAAATCAACGTATTTGGACTTTAAGGATATTTCTGGACTGCATCATTCTCCCTTGGTTGGAAAGAACTCGTCCTCAAGTTCTCCATTTTCGCGAATTTGGACCTTGGTAACTGAGTTGTCCACCATTTCCACAACTTTGCTTGAAAACTTTCGAAGGTAAACTGGACTTTAGTCATTAGTTGAAGTAGTTTAGATATTGTTTGATTCATCTCTACTTTTCTCCAAATTGGCTGCCTTCTAATCCCATACCACAATATAGCAGAATGTACTTTCCCAAGCTCAGGAAATCAGTACACAAACTTTTTGCAGATTTTCTCAAGAAAAATGGATTAGATTGATCTTGGGCATGCTTTGGCGCAAACACCAGTAAAGAGTCTGGTGTCACAAGTAGTGCATATTCGTAGCTTAAGGATAAATAAGAACCGAATTTATTATGGGTGCAAACCTTTGTAATTTCCACTATTCCACCTTCTCGCTTATCCATAATTAGATACCCATTTTCAGAGTACTCATCATAGATTGGAGGTAGGCTCCAATCTACTTCTCGTCCTTCATAAAAGCTAGAAAAAGAGAAGATATCTGCGAACTTCATCGAAATACCATTGATAACTTGCCCATATTCAGTAACCATATCAACAACATGCTTGTCGTTGTGGTTGGTCCTCGGTCTTCCTTCCAAGTGCAACATATTACTTTGCACCGAGGAATCTCAGCAGGATCTACCGCTCTGAGATCAACTGATGCAATTAACTGATACAGTTAAAAAAACTGCAATGAGAAGATAATGGCTGCTAGAATAGCAACAAAGCCTAAGAAGGCTGGGAGAGGGAGAAAATCCCACAATTTCAATATTATTATTAATCAAAACAAAAACTGCCTATACTGAATACAAACACGATATTTATAGACTACAATAGACTATCCATAACTCTCTGTTCATGCACCTTATAATTCAAATCTTGATGTTATTAGCTAAAACCTTCCAACTACTAAGACCTTATCAAGAAACCTTATCAAGAAAATCAAAAGACACAACCAGCCACCAAAATATCAAAATACACTTAATCTGAAATTCTTAATTAAATCAACGTATTTGGACTTTACGGATATTTCTGGACTGCATCATTCTCCCTTGGCTGGAAAGAACTCGTCCTCGAGTTCTCCATTTTCGCCTCTTGGACCTTGGTAACTGAGTTGTCCACCATTTCCACAACTTTGCTTGAAAACTTTCGAAGGTAAACTGGACTTTAGTCATTAGTTGAAGTAGTTTAGATATTGTTTGATTCATCCTACTTTTCCCCAAATCGGCTGCCTTCTAATCCCATAACACAATATAGCAGCATGTACTTTCCCAATCATCAGGAAATCAGTACACAAACTTTGTGCAGATTTTCTCAAGAAAAATGGATTAGATTGATCTTGGGCATGCTTTGGCGCAAACACCATTAAAGAGTGGTGTCACAAGTAGTGCATATTCGTAGCTTAAGGATAAATAAGAATCAAATTTATTAAGGGTGCAAACCTTTGTAATTTTCACTATTCCACCTTCTCGCTTATCCATAATTAGATACCCATTTTCAGAATACTCATCATAGATTGGAGGTAGGCTCCAATCTACTTCTCGTCCTTCATAAAAGCTAGAAAAAGAGAAAATATCTTCGAACTTCATCGAAATACCATTGATAACTTGCCCATATTCAGTAACCATATCAACAACATGCTTGTTGTTGTGGTTGGTCCTCGGTCTTCCTTCCAGTGCAACATATTACTGTGCACCGAGGAATCTCAGCAGGATCTACCGCTCTGATACCAACTGATGCAGTTAAAAAAATTGCAACGAGAAGATAGTGGCTGCTAGAATAGCAACAAAGCCTAAGAAGGCTGGGAGAGGGGAAAAATCCCACAATTTCAATATTATTATTAATCAAAACAAAAACTGCCTATGCTGAATACAAACACGGTATTTATAGACTACAATAGACTATCCATAACTCTCTGTTCATGCACCTTATAATTCAAATCTTGATGTTATTAGCTAAAACCTTCCAACTACTAAGACCTTATCAAGAAAATCAAAAGACACAACCAGCCCCCAAAATATCAAAATACACTTAATCTGAAATTCTTAATTAAATCAACGTATTTGGACTTTACGGATATTTCTGGACTGCATCACATTCTCAACACTTGGAAATGAAAAATGGTCATGTAGAAATCTTCCAGATGCCAGCCCTGTATCCTACAGACATGAGAGCCATCTCCCACAACATGTTGGGAATGCTTAATGGGCTCACCTTTGATCCCGGAATCTCTGACCAGTTTACAGATATCTCTATTATAGGGATGCGGAAAAGTTTACACAGATAGACCAACTCCACATCAAAGCACCACCTGCACGGTCATATAAATCAAGTTAAGTTCCTAAACAGGAATAAGCGGGATAAAAGGAATTAGAACAAAAGGTTGATTAAACCGACCCAATAATAACCAAGTATAAGAATATACTCTTTCCGTCCCAAAATGATCTTCCCACTTTTTTTTGTCGTTAACACGAAGGTAATTTGAGCAATAATATAAGTTGTTCTAATTATCATAATGAAAATTTTAACACTTGTTACCGATGCACCATTATAAATACTATCAATAACAATTTTCAGATGTGCATTCGGATAATTAAATCAACCTAAAATTATTGTTCAAAGTATCTTCGGGTTAACGACAAAAGAGTAGGAAGATCGTTTCGGGACGGAGGGAGTACTTAAGTTTTCTCGGCTTTTGTTTTAAGTGTCAGTATATACATGCTGTGTGGGGGGGGGGATGTTACCTCGACCTTTCATTTTTGCCAATGTACCCGTGTCCACGCGATACAACATGGTGTGGGGCTTCGTGGTTTTATACTACATTCAGTGTAAAATCATTTTTGGCAGATTTGACACCCGGATGCGTATCTGTATCCGGTTCTTGTAAGTGAGTCCTGATAGCATAGCTACGTAGCCTATCAAGGTGAATGTTCAGTATGTACAAATGCCCAAAGTATGTTGGTCTTTGCTTAAACAATACTACTTCCATGCATGAATGTACAATTTTTATTGTGCAAGCCGTTTAAGAAAGTTGACTTTTAAGCACCTTTAGTAGCATAAATATACATGAACATCCTTAATGATCTCATCATATGACATTATGATTATAATGTCGAGAAGAATTGAAAAGGAACTATTAGGCCCTATACCCCTCCTTGTACTTTTTCTTTTCTGTTTGTTTTTTTATTAATCAAATTTAGGTGGCCTTACCCTTTTTGCTAACAAAAAAAAAAAAAAAAAACATTAGGCCATGCATGTTGGACAAACTAAACTTTATGAACTGCTTTCACAATAGGAGCAATTCATTACGAAGCATGCACTGACAAAGGAGAAACTTCATGTTTGAAGGAGTACAGTTTAAATGATTAGACTCCTACTTGGTTCTTCATGGACTTGGCCACTTAATTTTCATTGTCCTTTGTTTTACAGAGTTGGTGGGATCAAGAATCTCTATGAGAAACATCATACTATATGACATATCACAATTACAACGCTCTGCTTTAAGCACAAAAATATTTTAGTAGCACATGGAAATAGAAACCTTTACGCTCTACATCATGTTGTTCAACTGCACATTGGGATCCGTCATTGAGAAAGGTGAGAGCAGTAAATTATCTAATGACTAACGCTCTTTTGGTACAACATAGATTAGGAAACGACACTCATTTCAGTCCATGAATCCCCCCTCACCATCCAATGTGGATGTTATATACTTGTCCACTCCAAATATGCAACATTCTGGTTGCTGCAGACCACCTCGCCTAATGCATCCCGAGGACTAGTTAAGACACAAAGGCTCTAGCCTCTAGGTGAAGAATCTGATAGAATACAACCAACTCTCTTATCTTGCCATAGGCTTGATCTCCAACCTGAATGATTAACCTCTTAGATGGTGTCACATACCTGCACAAAAGTCCATGAATCCGCCTTTTCAATCCAAACTGGATTAAGACAAAGCTTCTTATAACTACTAAGCAGCGGGTGTAGAAGGTCAAATTCCACATGCCGTTCATCAATAATGTCTATATAAAACTCGAGTGCCTAGTCCAAAACCTATTTCGGAGCACTCAGAGAAGATGTCCAAGCAGGTGGCATTACCATGGCTCAAAAACTAGCTAGATCATTACCCTTTTTGCTGTGTAGATCTAACGCCTCAGGGACCTATTGAATCCAACCGGCCACACATCACAATAATGCTGAGGCCATTTGCATATGGAACAGTAATTTGGAATTTTACTTGAGATTTGCCAATAAAGTGCAGTTCCCAATCTCCCTCACCCCTGGGTTCAGGGTGCTTGCAATAATCTTTTAATGTGATCATTTAACAATTGAAAAAAACAAAATAAAACAATGCTGAATTCTGAACAAGCTCGATAGCAATATGCAATAGTTAGCAGGACCTATGAATAGCTGGGACACTCTTAATATTATCCCAATAGCCTCCATAAAGAAGATTAAAAAACTGTTCATCTTCTATATTAAAAGCCAACATGGGACAGTTAAAAATCAATTTTCATCATACATTTATTAAGATTTAGGTAGTACTTTCCATGCCCCAAAATGAGTGTCAATTTTCATGTGAAGTTGATGATTTCACCTTTATCAACTATCATATGTTATTTGCACTTGCAACAATATGTTGTGACTGCTAAGGGTATTCACGTTCATATGTGACTAATGAGCTTGAAACTCAACAACTAACTTTTTTGAATAACTACATATGCATACTTGTTTGGTACAGAAAGAGTTAGAGTTTAACCATGGAAACATATTTTCAAATACTATCTAATGCAACTTCCAGAAATATGTAAAATTTGCATACGCATATCAGCAACACAAGTTCTATTAACAGCAGATGTCTTTAAACCGCAAAGTCAGAATTCAATCCTACTTTGCTCCTGATAGATTTCATGCCTAAGGTGCAACATTCATGATAATGACCACATTATATCATTTCAATATATAGCACCACATGCATAGTTCTTCCCATAAATCCAAATGAACGAGTGCCACTGCTTAATAGTAGTAGTTAATTTACAGGCATAAGAAATGAACAAGTAGTTCCTTTGATCCTACTTACCTTTTCAGACGAATGTTTGTGAAAAGCTTTCTCGCAGCTGCTCTAGTAAACATCTTAAAACCACACTGTCATAAATGGAAAAATTCCAATGAAATCAATAGACTAAATCTTACAGAATGTTACATAAATACTACCTATAGAATATTTATCTAGAGTTTGCGAAAAGAAAACCAGTGGGAACATGGAATTTATAAAGTAGATGGATAACCTGTGTATCACCAACTCCAGGACCAGCGGCCAAAAGGACCACAACATGGAAGCCCTTCATTAAAAAATTGCGATACCACTTCCTCTGAAACAGAAAGTGAAATGGTTTACAAAGAATAATACATGAGGAAAAGGGAAAGAAAATACAAGAAACTAACTGTAGCAAGAGCCTTCTCCTCAAGATGAGCACGAGAACCAAATGCTACAACTGGGATATCCGAAATTCCTACATTTGACTCACTAGCTACCCGACATTCTCCTTTAGCAACTGCAAGAATCTAACAGGCAAACAATTAGAAAATCTGAAGAATCTTTGCTATTTATCCCAATAACTTAAACTAGAAAGGACAAACTGAGATAATGTATCCATAATAACTTACTCTGTTCCAATAAAAGAGTAACATTTGACTAAACACGCAAATTAAGGAAATTGTTTTGAAATCTATTAATTGTCTAAGTTACCCCTCAAAACATTTGAATTCAAACTAGAGGGTAACATTTGATTAGGCAGGAGAATGAAGGGCAGTTTAATCAATTTGTTGTCAAAAAGTCTCACAAAGCGAAATATTACTCTTAAATGTGACGTCCCAGAAATGAATACAAACATCTTCAATTAGGGCAGAGGTAGTAATATGAAGAGTGCGTGTGACACCAACCTGGTTTTCAAGCTTTTCCAAGTCCTCGACTTTGGTTGCGCCATCAGCATCAAGCATTAGTAGTAGTTCACCACGTGAATGAAGCATTCCCTGTTTTACATTGCTTTCACAGAAGCAAGGAGCATCAATCAATTGCCATAAAATTATAAAGTGATTATATAGTCTATATGGACACTCATCGAGAAAACTGCCATTCAGTCAATTAAATGGATTAGACTCACTTTTCTTATAGCTTCTCCTTTGCCATGATTCTTCCCAAGTGGAATAACCCTGACATTGTCTACTTTGTATTTCCTCACGAAGTCAAAACCTACACTTTTGGTTCCATCAGCACTTCCATCATCAACAATTATCACCTGTCCAAGATCCATTTAATTAGAGCTATGAAAAACTGTACAAATCGCCTCCTTACGTTAACAGTACATGCATATCAGCCGCCCATATGTCAGAATCAAATACTCCCGCCGTCCCATTTGAAGCTTTACTTTTTACCTAAATGGGTGTCTCATTTAAGCTTCACCTTTCCTAAAATGACAAAAGTTTATTATTATGATAGTATACAAGCCTCACTTGTCATACTCACATACTTAATTTGTGAGCCCACTCATAAATCCCACTCACTTATTAACTCACAACCCCTTTCCCGCTCATAGGGGCTACTAAATGACCAAAAAAGAAAAATATTATTGCAAAATGAATTTTGCCAGACACCAAATCCACAGAAATAGAAAAACCGTATCTTAGAAAACACTAAAAGGCAATAAATCCTTTGAGCAGCTAGAATACTAGGGAAACTGCAACAAGAAGACACTAAATAGTACCTCGTACGAGAAAGATTGGTCTCTTTTTGAACGCTGTTGAAGATAGCTACAAATAGAGATCCAAGAGATACAATCAAAATCATATATATGCCAATAGTGACGGCTGTGAATCATAAACGATTAAACACTAGATAAGCTTTTTATTGAAACAAAAACGTCATTTCAGCAAATTAATTTTCATGTTATTCAAGATATATTAAGGTTAGTTGAGCCACCAAACTCAGAAGTAGTTGTGATATACTTTGTCACTGCATTTGGCAAAACAATTTAAATTCAAGAGATAACTTATAGGCAGCAATTACAATTTGAATTGTTGGTATGAGAGCAGTAGCCGTTGCTCAATGCACTAATCTAGTATGCTTACAGCTTTAACAACACAAAGTAATAGGAGAAGAAAAAAGGAATTAGTTAGACACCACATACAATAAGCACATATTCCCTCCATCCCAGCTCAATGAGGACTTATTTCCTTTTTCGTCCATCCCTGCTCAATGAGGACTGCCCAAAATGGTAAAGTTTTAATATTTTTATATTCAATGAAACCCACTTGTCATACTCACAACAACAATCCACTTACTATTCCTCCCATTCATTCTCTCTCCTACTTTACTTTTCATACTTACAACACCTTCTCCACTATTGATATTATACTACTTTTCCTTAATCACCGTGTCAAAAAAATTAGTCCTCATTGAGCTTTGACGGAGGGAGTACATCATAAAGTAAGAACATTACTGATAAAGAGGAAGAAAAAAAACCAAAAATCTTGATAATGGTGATTAAAGCCACTAGTGATGGTGAATAAGGACATAGTAAATACACCAAACTCTTTTCATATTAACTCACTTCATTGTTTCATCAAGAGCTCCGGGAAGCCTCTGTTCTTCATTATAAGCAGGAATAATCAATGACAGGTACTTTTCTGCCTGGTCAAAGATATAAGGACACGGGACCTGAAAAATAAGTGTGAAATAGAGTTAGTACAAAGTAAAATATTTTCATATATCAAATTAATTTCGTTCAATGTGTTAGTATCATATAATGTACTGGCCTAACAGCACAAAATGACAAATCAAGATTCATATGGCTGACCCTTCAGTATGCTTTGCTCCTAGATGCTAACGTACCTCTAGCTTCCATCTAGTTGGAGTTTATATATCATACTTCAGTTGATATTATGGATATGGGTAATGTTTAGGATAAGGGGGAATCGAAAAATGGAAAGTGGGGTAATGCATGACTTGCTTTTCTTTGATAAAGGGAACAAGAAAAGGATGTAAGAGTAGAAGGATGAAGAGTCACTTGCTGCTTAACAAAATTTGGGGGCGAAGTGGAAAACATGAGAGGAAAGTAAATGACTTACATGTCCATTATTGAGCATATTGTCTATCAACTGAAAGATTGAAATTTCAGCACATGGGTTGGCTAATTTTCTCTTTCCTCTTCTTTGGATTACCGACAGTAGGAAAATGAAGCCTTCCTATTGTTCTTCATGTTCAACCAAAAAGTGGAAAGATGATTAATAATCTTCTATTTTTCTACCCTTCCCGTTTGGTATACAACAACAACAACAACAAAGCCTTAGTCCCAAAATAATTTGGGGTCGGCTAACATAAATCCTCATGTATCATCATGAAAAAAAAAGATGAAAAAAGGCACATTATAAGAAGAAATAGGAATAAAACTTAGAAAAGGAAAAGAAGAGAAGAAAAAAAAGTGATAATAAAAGAATATACATGTGTAATACTCCCTCCGTCCCAATCTAAACGTCCAAAAATGGGTTCGGCATGGGAATTAAGGAAAGTGATGTAGGAAAGAGAAAAAGTTTAAATGTTGTGAGTATGAAAAATTAAATAGGAGAGAGAATGAGTGGGAGGAATAGTTAGGAGAGAGAATGTTGTGAGTGTAAAAGTAAAGTAGGAGAGAGAATGAGTGGGTGAAATAGTAATAAAAACTTTCCTTTTTTGGGTTGAGACATTTTAAATGGGACGCCAAAAAAGAAAAGTTGGGACATTTAGATTGGGACGGAGGGAGTATATATAAGGGGAAAAAAGTCAACCCCCATCATTCACATGAAATTTTTTCCCCAACCTGTTCAACGCCATGTTTACATCCAAGCAAATTAAACTCATATCATTTTCAATCACCCTTACCCAAGTTCGTTTGGGCCTTCCCCTACCCCTCGCCATTTTATCACTTCTCCACTTTTCATGCCTCCTAATCGGTGCATCACTCGGCCTCCGTCTCACATGATCAAACCCTCTTAGACGATTCTCCTTCATTTTATCTTCAATGGGCGTAACTCCTACTTTTCCCTGATCACTTTATTACTCGATCGATCCTTTCTTGTATGCCCACACATCCATCATAGCATATGCATCTTCGACACTTTCATCTTGTGAACATGGCACTGTTTGACGACCCATCACTCAAATCAATGGCATATAGCAGTGTTGGCCTAATTGTCGTGCGATATAATTTTACCGTTAATCTATCCCGTTTGGTATAGAGGGACGAAAAATAGGAAAGGACAATGAGATGAAACAACCTTCTATCGTTATGGGTGGATATTATCTTATACTTGAGTTGGTTGATCACAAAAATGAATATGAATGTTTCATTTTTCACTGATTAGTAATGTGGAATGGAAGCGGAAAAATTAATGTACACTAATCTCTCTTTTATTGTTTTTCGCATTCTTTTCCACCGATATGAGAGAAGGGGGGTGTTAGCACCAAGAGAATCATCATCCCTCTATTTGTCCCTGCTACCGAACAAAACATCCTTCCATTCTTGCCTTCCTCACTTTCTATTCATCTACTTGTACCCTATACCAATTTTACATTGAAACTAATTTTACATTGAAACTGATGGAGTCACTTGTGTGAGATGAAAACATCTACCATTTCATGTGAGTTACTATATATGTATAGTTGTTTTATCAATTGAGAAAGTATAAAATACATGGATGAGTGGAACACTACCTCAAAAATGTGAATTGCTTGGACATTACAAGTCCTATAAAGAACCTTCGAGATATCCTTTATATAAGTTAAATAATTCCTCCGTCTCGTAATGATAGTCCCACTTTTTGGTGGTTAATTTGACTGAAACTTGACCAATAATTTATGTTAATTTAATCATTGTAATGAAAATCTAAAAGTTGTTATTGGTAGTAGGACAATTATTTTTTCTTTAAGTATATGGTCAAAGTTCAATCAAATTAACTACTAATAAAGTGGGACTATCATTTGAGGGTGGAGGGAGTTATTGGATTGGCCAATCTGCCCGCTTTTAGTTTGGATCCTGCTAACAAGTTCCCTGAGGGCACTCGTCATTCTTTAAGGATTAAAAATTTTCATTCCTGAAAATCACCATAGTGGCAATTGAAGTTAATTAGACTCCTACGAAGAATCCCAACACATGATCTTTCTAAATTGAGGTTAAGGTCTTTAAAGAATGCCCCGAGCAGTTGTGCATTTTCCTTTTAGTTCCAAGGATTTTATATTTTCCTTCTAAACATAAATTATCTGCTTAGGCTAGTTATGATAGTAGCGTCTTACGTAAACATGATAGTAGTGTCTTACGTAAACATCTTAAGATACATTGTGCCTTTTGCTCGAAGTAGTTACAGCTTTGATTTTTGCAGCAATGCCTTAACATCCTGATGTCAATATAGATGATAGTATCCACCATAACATCTACCCTACTAAAGGTCTGTATTTGCCCTTGTCCAAGAGGCAGAGCACTATCCTAAAGATTGAAATGAATCTTCATCAAAAACCCATAAAGGCAATGAATCGTCTGTTTTAAATAAAGAATTGATCTTTACAAGACTACAAGACAGAAGCATATAGGAAAGATCATGCCTAGTTATACCCTAAAATATTTGATAGCTTAATTTCCATGTGCAACAAACAGCAATAGTTTAGTTCAATCAGCCAGCACGCATTACCGGCATTTGAATTTTAAGTGAGGCTGCATTTCAGTGACATTGGTTACTCAAATAAACAACGTATGAATTTCATACCTGAAATATGGAGTAGCTAAAACCAGTTAAATAGAATGATTTAACACAGAAATAGGAGGAAGAAGAAACCTGTTTCAATGAATTTGGATCCTCGAAGATCGGGGGAGCTTCCAGGTGACTGTCACAGTTAATTAGACAAATCAGAAGCAGAAACTGTGTTTGTGTGTGTGAAATTAGGGTTTGGGGGAAGAGAAGACATACGCGTGGTTGAATCTTCTCCGGAATGTTTCGAATAGAATGGCGGCGATCAATCCAAAAGGTGGAAACAGAGCTAAGATCAACGACACTTCCACGATCTTCCGCCATTCACATTCCATTTTTTTCCCCAAATTTTTGCAATACATAAGTTTTTCCATTCCAGTTCCTCGTAATCTTTGTTAAATAGAAGTCAACAAAGAATCCCACAAACTAAAGGAAGCCCAAAACTAAAGAAACATTGAGGAGGCCTTTAACATGTTGTATTGTAGCAGAATTTCAGAGTTAACGTAAGTTGGGGCCTTATCGCACTAACTTTTTTTACGCAACATTTAAGGAAAATTATGATAGAACATGAGTGTAATAAGAGCATCCTTTCTTTCTAGATAGTTTTTTTTTTTATATTTTCTATGAGCCACATTATTATAATTCAAAACTTAAAAATTTTAAACATTTTTTTACAATGGTAAAACTCCTCTTTCAACTTTTCACAATGATAAAAAGCTAGCTTTTTGTAGAAAGAGCTACTCTTTACTAAGGAGCTCTTTTGTCATTTTCACAATGGTAAAAAGTTTTCTAGAGTTTTTTCATAAAAATAAGGAGTTCTCAAAAAACTCCGATTATGAATGCTCTAAGGTGTTATGAGCATGGAAAAGAAAAATATGAAAGAAAAGGAGTGGCGGTGCGAGAATAGGAGGTATTATTCGAAACAAATAATTGATAATCATTATCCTAGTTAAACGTGAAACATGATTGCACAACTCTTGGCATTTCGCTGTGGTGTTTGTTATTATGCACACTAGGCTACTACCCGTGCGTTGCACGGTTATTTTAATTTTGTCATTTAAATTATAAAATATTTATTTTAATGAATAATTAAGTGATTTTAATAAAATAAATATCTAAATTTTTTATGATCTTATTATACTGAATTTAAATATGAATTAGAACTTGTTGTTTGAAAGTAAGATATATTAATTTCTCAAAAAATGAGTAATTATCATATATTTTTTAATAATAAAGACACGTTCATATAGAATGAATGAGTATTAAAAAGTCATATCTAAGAAAAAATATAAAAAAGTCTTACCGTAAATATAACAACAAAAATGAAATTTTGTTTGTTTCGTAATAAAAGAAAAATATTGGATAAGTTATTTTAACATAAAAATATGATGTCAATAGAAAAATGGTTAAATAGAGAGTTTTGAATGTTTGATGAGACAAATATGTAGTTTAAACCGGAATATAAGAAGTAGCATTTTCAAATTGAAAAAATAAAAGATTATTCATGAATATTAAAAATGAGAAATTTTATTTTTAAATGTTAAATATTTAATGAACACCATATTAACCTCTAAAATTGATTTTTTTTTTTTAGAATTGAATATTATTACGTGTATGTAAATTGGTTAAGTTGAATAATTAAAAGAAAATAACTGAAATTAATTAATTATACAATGTGCAATTATATTTATTTGAGCATGTAAATTAGTTAAATTGAATAACTTAAGTAAAGTGAGAGGGAGTATTGGTATGAGAAACAATAATTAATATGGATGTATAAATATTTTAAATTAATTAATTAAAGCTGAGTAATTAATTGAATTAATGAGTGATGATGTCAACATGTGTTTTGGAGGAAATTTTTTTTACCAGAAGAAGCCAAGTGTCCAATGATGACGTCAGTATAGATTTTATTGATATAAATGATATTAACGCTTCAATACAAGAAAGTTGGTTATTTACGGCGGGTGATACGCGTCTGCCGTACATAAGTAATATATACGGCGGATAATACGCGTCCGCCGTATATAAATAATATATACGGCGGTATACACAACCGCCGTATATATTATTTATATACGTACATTTGACATATACGTATATGAGATTGAAGTTATATATGGCGGGATCTTAGTATCCGCCGTAAATAGTTACTTATATTCGGTGGTTGACACGCGTCCGCCGTAAATAGTGCACAATATTTACGGTGGTGTATAATATCCGCCGTAAATATCAATAAATATCGGGAATCCCAAATTTCTCACTCTCTCTCTCTCTCTCTCTCTCTCCTCTAGCTAGGGTAATTTCCTACCGCCGGTGACCATAGCGTGAACAACGAATCAGCAGGTATAGCTTGTTTACTTTTAATTTTTAATTTTTGTTGTTCTTGGTGGTGGATTATTGAAACATCTTGTTCGATTTCTCTCTCTCTCTCTCTCTCTCTCTCCTCCAGCCAGGGCAATTTGCGACGCTGATTTCTCCGATCAACAGAATCAGGTATACATTTCTTCCCCCTTTTCTGATTTACTTTTAATTTCTGGGGTTTTTTGTTCTTGGTGTTGTGATCTGTTGCTGATGTTGTTGTTGTTGTTACTGTTGTTGTTGTTGCTGTTGATGTTGTTGTTGTTGCTGTCACTGGTACTACTGTTGTTGTTGTTGACTGTAATTGAAGCAAATTACTAGTTTACATAGTTATAATTTTGATTTCAATTTCAGTGCATTGCTTCTCTATTGTGTGTTGAGAGGAAAAGAGGATATGTTTGGGAACTTATGACAAGAACAGGGTTGATTGTGTACTGGCTAACCTTAGCTTCATCAGTTTAGCATGTCAGCCATTACTCAGTTGAACTCAATCTTTAACCCAACTTGAATTATATGTGTTGTTCTATCACAAGTAAGGCATACTCTTAACTTCTAGTTTCTGTTCTCTTTTATCCGAAATCAAATCCTTCTACATTGTTACACCATCTCACCTAATACCTCCTCCAAATGCTGAGCTTCTGATTTTAAATCTTTCCTAACCTTTCAGAATAATTTCTCAAACCTCTCATTATTACATGGTCATAAAAGTTGAAAAACAAAGAATTTGGTGCAATGGGGCAATAAAACAACCACAAACAAACATGAGCAACTAGTATAAACAAGAGTCAAGAACTTCACTTAAATATTGTGAACATTTGAGTCATAAAACATGGTTAGGACAAACCTTATCAAGTATGCCAAAGACAAGTTCATACAACTTGGACAAAATCATGGTGTTGCTAGAAGGAGCATATGTAAGAGCCTTTAGGGCTTGGAGTCTCCGTGCATGAACTTCAAAAAAGAAATGAACAAAAGTAAATATGATGTTAAGCACGAACGGTCCTATCCAGGTAGGCTCCCACTTTCCGAGGGGATTGGTCTGCGTAAGAGGCTTTTCCTTTAGCACCAAGTCGCCTTCTCTGATGTCTCGGATCTTGACTTTCTTGTCGAATGCTCGGGCCATTCTGCTCTGGTAGGCTCGAGCGTGTTCCATGGCTTTCAATTTGCGCTCGTCGAGTAGAGCGAGTTCGTCGTGACGGCTCTGTAGCCATTCGACTTTATTGATCCCGTTTTCCAAGAGGACTCGGTGGGATGGAATTTCAAATTCCACAGGTAACATCGCTTCCATTTCGTAGGTAAGCGCGAACGGAGTCTCCCCTGTGGCGGTTCTGACTGATGTTTTGTATCCCCAGAGGGCTAGATGTAGCTTTTCGGGCCAGTCCCGACCTCTGGTGGTCATCTTTCTGATTATCATGGCGAGAGTCTTGTTGGCTGTCTCTACTGCACCATTGGTTTGTGGTCTGTAAGCGAGAAGATTTGTGACGCGTGACTTCGAATTCGGCCGCAGCTGGTCACAATCTCCTTCGAAGTGGGGTTCCATTGCCTTGATATGATCTCAAGCTGGGCACTCCGTATCGGCACATGATGTTCTCTCGGATGAACTCGGCCACCTTCTTAGAATTCGCACTTGTACGATCCGGCTTCTACCCATTTCGTGAAGTAGTCGATCGCCACTAGAATGAACTCGCGACCATTGCTCCCCGGTGATCTCGCCGATGACGTCGATTCCCATGTGGCGAAAGGCCATGGTGTAGTCTATGCAATAGAGTTCGTGAGGAGGGATGCTGGGTTGAGATTGGAGAACCGTTGACATTTGTCGCAGCCTTCTGACGAACCGGATGCAGCATGCTTTCCATCGATATCCAATAGTATCCCATACTGAGAATGATCTCGTGTCAATGCTCCGGCGTTCATGTGCATCGCAGTTCCGTTGTGAACTTCGCTCATTAGCTCGCCGGCTTTTTCTTTGTTTACACACCGAAGGAGTGGTCCTCGTGGCGCTTCTTGTATAACATACCCCTGCATGACGAAATGATGCCAGCGTTTTAATGCCATCATGTTTTTCGCTTTGATCCCTTCTTTGTATTTTCCATCTTCATTTGTGAAGGAAGCTTTTCCGTTTTTGGAGGTACTGGTAAATCTGACAGTACCTGTGGTTCGTCGATCGTTTCTTTTCATTTCGATCTCACAAAGAATAGGCGGGTGTTTCCGTCCGCCTATTCTCAGGGTTTTACCGTTTTCCATCGGGAATTTTGACAAGAGAGGCGAGGGTTGCTGTGGCATGCTCGCGGCGGTTCCCGTCTCTTGGCAAACAGTGAAAAGGAGATGTCCTTGAACCGAGCAATGAGCTCCTCCATGTACGTGTGGTACTTCGGGAGGCCGTAATCTACCGTCTTCCATTTGTTGGATACTTGATTGATGATCAATGCCGAGTCTCCGTATACATCCAGCTTCGAGATGTTGCGCCGAGGGCGGCTTCCTGCACTGCCGCACAAAGCTTCATATTCTCGCCGCATTGTTGGTTGTTTCAAAATTCGCAGCTTTGATGGCTATGGGAGTATGCTCGTCCTTGGGATCGACAAGGAGCATTCCAATACCATTCCCCTTCTTTGTTGGCCGCCCCCATCGAAGAAGAGTTGCCGCCGTTTGCGCCGTCAAGTGAAAAGAATCCGCTGCCCGAAATCTTCGGATCGTGACCCTTAGGTTCATCAAGCCGGGAAGTCGGCCACCGATCCGCCATTACTCGCCCTGCTGATTTTCTTCGACCATGTACTTGATGCCGAACTCACCAGAAGAATGACCACTTGGCTAGTCGCATTGGCTGGGATGGCTTGTCAAAGAGATATCGGACGGGGTCCATTTTGGAGACCAGGAGCACCGAATGTGACCGCATGTAGTGTACGCTTTCCCGACTACCCATACCAAGGCGGTACAAGTTTTCTCTAACGCCGAGTAGCCGAGTTCACTTCCTTGAAGCTTCCGCCACGAAGTAGATTGCATGCTCAACCTTGGAATCTTTCTGTTCTTGTGCCAGCATTGCTCCGATTGACGTGTCTGTTATTGTCAGATATAGGAGTAGTGGCTTATCTTCATTTGGCGGGCACATAATTGGGGGCTTCACCAAGTAGGTCTTGATTTTCTCGAAAGCTGTCTGGCACTCGCGTCCCAGCTTGATGTCGGCATTCTTCTTCATCAGCCAACATGGGCTCGCAGAGAGATGTCAACCGGTTGATGAAGCGATCACGATGTACTTAAGTCTTCCCACGAAACTTTTCACTTCGTTAGATTCTCGAGGCGGCTTCATGTCGATGATGGCCTTGATTTTCTCGGGATCGGCTTCGATACCCTTTCTCGTAACCACGTACCCCAAGCACCTTGCCGCGCTTGACGCCGAAGGTGCACTTCGCAGGTTCAGCCTCATGGAGTGTTTTCGAGTCATTAAGAACTTTCCAGATCCGTCATATGCCGTATGTCCGATCCTCTGGAGCGGATGATCATGTCGCCGACATATACTTCGATTTCGTGAATCATGCCGTGAAGAGGGCCGTGGCAGCCCGCCGGTAAGTAGCCCCACGTGCTCTTCAGACCGAACGATATGACCGTGTAGCGCATGTCCCCCATTGGAGTGGTGAAGGCAAAGCTTTGGCTTGATCCTCCTCGACATTTTGATCCTGGGTCAGGATCTCAAATAACCCGGCCCACGTATGACTTTACTTCAAAATTTGCCGTGGTGTCGACTCAAAGATGTCGATGTTAGGCAAGCCGAAATCATCTTTAGGGCCGGCCTTGTTGAGATCCCGAAATCCACGCAAAGATCCGACCTTTCCATTGGCCTTCGTGACCGTCACGATGTTGGAAAGCCAAGTCGGGTACTCAATCACTCGATGAAACCAACTCGGAGCATTTTCTCAATCTCTTCTTTCACTTGCAAGGACCACTCGCTTGATCTTGCGCAGCCTTCGTTTGACAAAGCTGGATCTCGGGATCCCAGTGGGAATTCTCGTGCTCCACGATCGAGGGATCGAGTCTCGACATGTCCCGGTATGACCAGCAAACACGTCAACATACTCCCGTGAGGAGGCTTATCGTGGCTTCTTTTCTCGCATCGGCGAAGAAACTCCGCCCACTTGTGTCTCTTTAGGCTCTTGCACCGACCCCAGTTCACTTTGATCATAACCTCTTCGGCAGCTTGGGCCCTATTGTCCTCTTGGTTAACTACACGCCGAGAACTTCTCTAATGTGATTGTTCGCTTTAATGTGTCTCGCTTCTTTATCAATTGAGTTATTAACGTCTTTTAAGTTGTTTGTTAACTAATCGCTTGTTAAAGTGGCAATGAGAGGATACTCCGAAAGGTCGACTCTTCATCAACAAGAACGGAAATACATGGTTGGCTACATTATCATAGTCCTCCCGTAAGGCCGCTGGACGACTCGTAGGACTGGACTTTTACAAAGACTCGACTCAGAGGGTTTGAGACCGGGTTTAGGGAGATGTGGGTGCGGGCCCAGCTTGTCTTCCAGCTCCGCTCTCGGCTTGCCCTTGGTCCTAGCGGGAATGTTACCCAATTCTTCAGCCTCGGCACGCGGGATGCTTGATAAGGGTGCGGGGATCGAGAGGCTTGGCTTCGCCGTCCCAATCATGGCAATCATGCCGCTGGAGCCTGTGTCAATCAGTGCCTGCACCTCCATGACTTCTTCAAAAGACTCAGAGCCGGTCCACCGAGAGCGTCTTTCTATGAATTCCGGTTCCTTCGCTTTGGAGTTACCGCTCCTCGAATGTGGCCTCGCGGCCGATCCGAACAATTGCTTTCCCATGGAGAGTAACTTGAGTTGCTCTTCCACATCTCGGGATTCCTTAAATGTGTACTCATGGATGAAAGGGGGTAAGTGGGGCATTTAATGGTCTGTGTGGGTAGAGCAGCTGATTGCCGAGAACGATCCCCTAATCGGATTAGCCTTGAGTCCTCCGAAACGCTCGAGGTCCCGTGCTAGCTGGGCCGTTCCATCCTTTCGTAGTCCTGCAGGGTTCCCCGATGCCGACTATCCCCGCTTCTTTCTCATCTTCATCGCTCCCTGGCCCCGCTCAGCCGTCGGTCCCCTCGGTCCCCTTTCGATTCTGGCCCATTTTCATCTTCGCTCTTGTTTGTTCCCCCACCGATTCTCTTTGTTGGTTCCACTTGGTGAAATAATGTCAAGATTGAAAGGCTGAAGATCGGAGGTCGGAGTTTGTGGTGTGTATCTCTAAGGAGTTTGGACGAAGTTCGGGCTTCACGCAATGCTCGGGCAAGCCTTTGTTGCTTTCTCACGGATGTCCTCAGGTGTTGGCACATAGCCAAGCCCTGGACCGTGGTGTGGTGACTTCATGACTTGGTGTTGGCCTTGTAACCTTTTGGAGCCGGTCAAGGAGTCTGGGAAGTGCATATTAGGTTTCATCATCTTCATATGGTAGGCTTGATTTCTTGTTGTTTGTGGCGAAAAGTGGAAGGTAGTTAGCACGTTGCATATTTGGATTAAGGGTTAATCATGAATCAGTGAATCCGTAAATGGGTTAAATGCCATGTAGTGGTAATTATGCTTGATTTCCCGGTTACTTTGGAATGTTAAGTGCAGTCCCCTCGGTGAGTGATGCGTCGCGTAGAGTTGCGGGAATGTTTCCTTACGCATACAGGCAAAGATGAAGGGTACTTGAACACGCCATTGATTTTGGCATTTGTCCTGACCCGGGGACAAAGGGATGGGCTGTGAAAGTGATTCTGGATGTCCAACACTTGGAATTTGATGGGACATCCGTGACTGGATTAAAGACTCGTGCCATTAATGGGGTCAGCAACTGAGATCGACGGGTAAGTGAGCCAGCCACGGTGTGAATCAAGGCACGAATCGTGCCATTGGTATCAAGCCCGAGATCAATCATCTTGGCGGGCAAGACATTCATATAACCTCCGTTAAAACCTAATCGAACTGAGGAACAAAATTCCACAAAATAAATCTGTGGATGTCAAGTGGCTCATTGGCTACTCACGCAAATTTTCATGGAAGGTCAAAATACTGCGAGAAGGTGATAATGTTGATACAAAAGTCCGCATGTCAATGTACCAATCATCCAGATGACTTCCATACTTGGGGTCTAGATCAGTGAACAGTATTATTCTGATCAAAGGTTTCACCTACTGGGAAACAACGGGCTTTCTCTAGAGAATAACAGGCTTGTGAGGATAAGAGGGATGTGGCGTGACCATATAGGGAAATGTCCACTTACTCCAATCTTCCCTTGGTGAATAGGTGAGTCAGAGTGTAAGTGGGTCCTCTTCACGAACTTGTCAAAATGGGCGGTAGGATCGGGTAACATATTGGCTATCACCTTGTGGCTTTTAGTTCGCCCAGGTGGAATGTGATGGATTTGACCCCGATCGGGTTAGAGCAGTATCCTAAAAATGAGTTATTTGGTTCCCAGATTCGAACAGGCCGCATTTGAGTTGAGCCCAAGTTTGGGAGTTGATTCCTCGTAGCATAGAGCCATATGTCTTCCTCAATGGTGGATATGCTTCGTTGATCGATGTATTTACATTAGGGCCAGCGGATTTCGTCCTGTGAGTTGATCGGGTCATTGGGTGCAAGTAGGGAGATTTGCCATTGGCGGGTTATCGTCATTTTCGTGTTCTTTGACGCAAATCGAAACTGGATTCGCATACGCCATATTTGTTTTTTAAGGTGATAGTATTTGAAAAATGCCGGGATGTCTTTAAGGGTTCCCACGGTCCCTTTCCTATTTTCGCCGGGAAGCATGCGTTAGTGCTTGCCTGTCAGCTGAGTCTTCCAGGCATTGATCAACTCAATTTGTCCGCTCTGTTCCTGTAAATTTGGCCAAAATGAAGTTGCGCTGAAAAGTACGGGCCGCGCAAGAGCTTTAAGCGGCATCGTATTTAATGCGTGCTTTTTGTGCTCCAAGGAATCGTATTTTGGTTGAAAAAACATTTCTTTCAGAAAAAGAGCGGGGACATGACTTTAGAAATGGACTTCAAGGAGCTTCAAAAGATCTCCACGCAAGGAGGTGTAAAGTCTTATTTCCTCAAAACACTTTTCTTATATGGTTCCTCGGAAAGTCCCATTTAACAATTTGGCCGGACTTTCACCAAAGAGCGGAAAACGCTCATTTCGAGGCTAATAAATCTGGACGTTCCAGGTAGACTGAGGTTAACATTTTGAAACTTCTAAAAAAATCGCGTTTTCCTCATTTCAACTTCCAAAGTAAAAAATGCCATTTCTGCTTTGGCTCGTCGATGTCGGCGTTTGCAGCAAATTAAGCGATGGTCATTTCAATACCAAATTCCCTTTTAAGTTTTCGAGCGTCTGTGCCAAAAATTAGACCGTCTTTTCAGAGTCGTCCTAAACCGCCTTTTGCCCTTTGGACAGCTACTCGTGTTAAGGCCCCCAATAAGAAAAATCCTGATTTAAAGGTAAAACTCGACTTGTCCCTTTCGGCGTGTCCGCGATCTGTATAGTGAACTTTGAAAACATTTGTGGTGAAAGTGCCTCAGAGCCACCTCCCTTAGGATGTACAGTTTCAGGACCAAGTTTCATCTTTACTGGTTTTGTCCTTTGAAAATGAAGATTTGGTGATGTATTTGAAATACTTAGTTTAGGGTGAAAATGCACTGCATTTTCGTCAATTTTATTGCTAAATTTCTAGAAGAGGAATGTTGGCCGGTCCCGCGTGTGACATTACGCCATGGAGATCGTGGTCCCTGGGCTCATCTTCTTGGCATCCTACGCATGAAAAGCATCGGGTTGATGCCCATTTTGATTTGAAAATGCGCATGGATGGGAGGGTTTGCAAGGTAAGGAAGAGGAATGTCCAACACTTGGAATTCGGAATCATCCTTCCGCACTTAGAACTTTATATTAAGAGTGTTTGCAACCCCGTTTAGAACCGTACGGAAGTAGAGTCATATGCCCGACAAAGGTGCTGACCGAAGGCTTCGGATGTAGATTCATGGGCTTGATGTGTCAACAATGATCCATCTATGGCGGGCTAAGACATTCATCTAACCTCCGTCTACCAACACGCGGAAGGCGATGGCTCCGTCAGTAATCTTTCTGATTTGATGTAGAGTGGCTCATTGTGATCGCCCCAAATTTTGGAAGGTCCAAATTCATGAAGGTGATAATGTGGCATTTAGCGTGAATTCCATCATCCCCAATGACTTGCAAATGTGTTGTGTCTCTGGGGTTATTTACGTGGACCAGTGGCACGAAGGCCGAGGCTTTCCTCTAGCTTGAGCCTGTGGAGGATATGAGGACGTGAGCAGGGACCAAAGGGAAATGTTCGGCTTATCAGATTGAGCCGGACAAGCGAGGATCGGGTCCCTCTTTCACGTTTCACGAACTTGTGTCTTCGGCGACTGGTTGCGGGTTGAAACTGGGGCTCCACGGTCGGCTTTTTGGTGGCCTTAGGTGGTGGTGCATGGATTTGACCCCGATCGAGTTAGAACGCCACATCAAATAGCTTGGGCTCCTTCTCACAGGCCTTACTTGAAGCCGAGCCATGAGGAGGATTCTCGTAAAATGTTAGGCCACATGTCTTCGTTAACTCATTGAAAATCAGATGTATTCTAGGTCGGCAAATTGGAGCGGATTCTTTCCACGAGATACCGGCTTTGGGTGCCTCAGACGGAGGTAGTCTTACGGATTGCCGCATGTGTTGCTCGAACGTCGGTGCACAACAGGTGGCCTTCGCACGAATTGAACTGCGTTGAGCAGGCGTCACCCGGAGTTTGGAGAGTTCTGGCTCAAAAACGAACGTCTCCTTGATCTCTTCACGGTATATCGCGCGTTCCTTTCCTTCTTCCGAGCATACTCGGGGCATTCCCTGAGGTTAGGTACGACGATATTCGTGGTTTGCTAATTTTCCTTGGCCCAGATCAACTTTCTTGCGGCGGAGCTGCGTCAAGGCCGGAAGTTAGTGCTCGCGTTTCTTCCCATGTGAGAATAGCCGGTGCTTCTTTGAACCGCGTGCGGCGGTCTAGGTAAACTTCCATCTGTGGAGAGCTTTCCTTTCTGTTTTATCACAGTGGCGGGTATGTGCCTGGAAGGTGAGTACACGGCTTCCCCGAACATCTCGCCCATGTACGCGGTCCGGTTCATTCCCGGGCTGATCGTTTCGTAAAACGAATGCCGCAGTCGTGGAATCACTTCCACTCGAGTAGTTGCTCGAGACGAATTTCCATCTTCCTCTTGTTTTTAAATAGACCTTCCTCCTAAGTTGGCCTTTCAAGTTTGAGTGCGGAAATGATCCGTTTCCATCCTCCCAGGACCCTTGGGAGTCCGGTTGCTGACTTCATGCCTGGCTTGGAAGAGAATGGTTTCATCGTCTTCGTCGTCGCTTTCATGGAGAACTTGCTTTCCTCGGGGAGATAAGGTGCGTTGGTATGTTCCTCTTTGTGCCATTCCATCTCCTAGGTCATCGGGACCGTTGACCACCTCGATTGACAGAGGAGGGTTGGATGAGAAACAGAGACGGTAGTCGAGGAAGTTGCCGTGAGCAAAAACCACCCTGAGGTCGAAGCCGGTTGCAGAAATGGCCTCTAGCTTTGCACGAAGCTGCTTGTGACACTTTAAGGGCTTCGGTCCCTGTCGGTCTTTTGAGCTTGGTTTTCGTCAGACGGTTTTCTTGGAGCGGCTAGTTCCATGAGGGCCTTTCCTTGCGAGAGCTAAAGCAAGTCTCGTAGGTGCACCGTCTGGCTAGTGTCCAGAATCCCGAGCAGTGATCACATCCAAATCTCCGAATGGCGGAAACACTTGGATGATGTTGACGAAGGAAGCCTGACTGGGGACATTCCATGCGGCATTCCTTGATCTCTTGCTACTAAGAAATTAGCGCCCATATTCGCTTGATTGAACACACGGGAGTGTTGAATTACGCAATGTTGGCAGCTCTCGTGATCTCGCTCGATCGCCAAGTCTATCCGCAGCTTTGATCTCTGGCAGGGATGTCCGAACTGCGACAGTGACGATCGGGAGCAGAGATCACACCGAACCGGAGCATGTTGATGCCGAGGTGGTCATTTCCTACGTCTAAGGCCGACTACTGTCTTGCGGGAAGACCTTTGCGTATGTTTTCGGGGTGGCCGCCGAAGCGTTCCCTCGAGGTTGATCGATTCGTGACAGGGTGAGAGCTTGTCTCCTTCGCCGTTGCCTCGGCCTTCAAGCGCGCTGAGGGCTTTAAGCTGACCGACGCACGGGCCGGTTGCCACCTGGAGAGATACTCGTACTGAAGTGATGATGAGCTGAGCTCGGTTAGTCAGGGCCTCGTTACCATGAAAGCAAAGGGCTCGTCGAGGGTAACTTTGGCAAGGCCAGAATCGACGATACAAGTGACCGGATCCTTGGTATCATCGGGATATACGGAATAGATGATGTTGACACGAGAGTCGTCTGTCGAGTCGCTTGATCGAGGGATTCTTTGGTCGTGTCAACCCGCTGCTTCCAATTGTCGGATAGCCGCCCGTACCGGACGCTTGAGCTTGAAAATTTCCACGGTGTTTGGGAGCCCTTGGTCATATAGGTGACCGATCGGGCAGTGCCGTCCTCGAAAGCCGAGCATATGAATGCAGAGGTTCGCCTCGCGGGTCTGCCGCGTCCTCGACTCAGAGAGTCTGATTCGTCGTCAGTTCGACGCCTTCAACCCAAACGTAGGGACGTATTGCGTCAGGGTGCGTTGCACTGAGCTGCTAGAAAACATCATGCCCTTCATTGGAGAAAGAGGGGGTGCGGCGGGTAGTTCCTCGTGGAGGACATCCCATACGACTTCCATGCATTCATCCCGAGAATGACGGTGCTTGTTGACCTTTTATCACGAAGATCTCTCACAGGCGGGGCCAGAGAGTTGGCTTTGAAGAATGCGCGTAATCTCCGATGGAGACTCTGGGGCTTTACGTGCCCGCATCACGGCGATGCTCGGAGTTTCTTTCCAATGCCCGCCTCCAAATGTTGGAAACGGCAGTTGAACTTGACGTATCGGGCGCTTCCGCGAGAGTGCACTTTTGCTCGGGTACGTTTACATAGTTAGCATCTCCGACTACGAGGGATTCCGGGCGAGATTTGCCCCGATAGTCCCCCTTGGTTGATTTGAAGGAGGTAGCCTTGGTGCCTGGCACAGGCTATGTACACGGCCCTGCTTCATCTGGCCGTTTCCTATGAGGAAAGCTGTCCTCCGATGACTTCAAGATCTCCCTGCCGGTTAATGAACTTAACGCAGCGATGGAGAGTGGAAAGGCTATGGCTTTCATGTGATGACCAAGGGCGTCCCAACAGAGCCAGTGGTCGGATGGAATGTCCATCACGTGGAATTTCTTTGGCACCATTTGGTTTCCGAACCGAGCTCGCAGTCACCGTCCCAGGATGGGGCGAGACGTTTGCCGTAGGCCTTGATAGTCAGTGACGGAATCGATGGCTTTCGTTGATACGCGCGCCAGGGCTCGCATCACGCCGAGAGGGAGAACGCACGGCCGACCCGTTATGCCTACCAATACCTGGGGAGTGTTATGGTGTTGAGCTTCGAGAGTGATGTCTGAGCTTCGTTGTGCCCCGAGGCGTCTCTCGGTAGGTCTTCAAATCGCGTAACGTGATCATCTTGCCATACAAGCCGGGAATCGTAGATCTCGGTCTCTATCAGGAGAAGGAGAGTCACTAAGCCATCCATTTCTGTCTTCCTCTTGCGAGGTAAAGCCTTTCACTGAGCCTCGGGATTGTGTTGAGGCTGGCCGTGCCGGCCGCGCCCTTGGTTAGCACGTTGATCGAGTGCGAGTGCCAAGGCTGACTTTGATCTTCCTTTGCCGGCCCGGCTCTAAGCCGGACAAATTGAACCTTGGGCCGATCCCGCGGGGTTAGGCTTCGACCGGCAAGCAAGATTACCAAGATCCGAGGTATTTCGATGTCCCAAGGTCCGAACTCGTGTCGCCAGGACTTTTCAACTTTCCCACCCCCGTCTCGCTCTAAAGCCGCATGGCCCTGGAGGAAGGAGGACTGGCCGGAGTAGAGTACGTAGTATTCGAACCTCCCGATGGCTCTCCGAGTGTACCCACACCGGTGTCTCCAGCTTCGTATCTTTCTCTCGCTGTCGAGAGGATTTCTTCTTCGTTTTCTGAGGATTGCTCCGACCGCATTCTGGGACTCGTACCTGTGCAAAGTGAGGCCACAAACATCGTAGCCGATGTGGACATTAGAGGAGGACCCTACCGGAAGAGGCGGAGAAACCGGCTCGCGGCAATCTTCTTGGGCACCCATTCAATGGAATTCACACTGTTGTTGTTGTTCGGAAAAGGGTTTCCGATCGTATTAGGCCCACGGGGCGCTCCAACTTTCCTTCCTCTATCAAGTTCTGATTTCGTATCGTAACCCCACGCAGCTTGTCGGTGGTATGGCCGTGATACCGATGGAAGGCGCAAGATTTGCTCTTGTCCGCATTGACTACGGGATTCTTGGGTTTGTAATTTGGCAACGGGTTTAAGGAGACCTTCCTTGATTAACCCTTCCAAAGATCTTGCTCTGGCATGTCCAACTTGTCGAAGTGTACGGCAGCCGCTTCGAGTAGAATTGTTGCTTTGTGGGACCGGGTTTCGTTGCCCGACCGTTGTCCCCGATGGATGTAGTTGACAGACGTATCTTTCCCTTTCACGGGGCCTGCGGGATTGAATGCAACCGCCGAGCCAGATTCGTATGGCCGTGCAAAGAGCCAACTTTTCCTTGAGATCCTTCGAACCGTGAGCCGCATTGACCATGGCCCGAGATCCGGGAAGAAATGATCGATGAGAGTTCCGATGGACGGTCTTAAGCAGACTTGAAGATCCGCATCTGCTCATCCTTGGAGAGCGGCTCCATGATCTCGAGAGTTTCCAACTCCACCTCTTGTAGAATTCTCCGACGCTTTCATCCGCTTCGCTCGCGGGTGATTAAGTCCTCACGACTTGTTTCCCACTCTAAGTTGGATCGGTACTGCCCAGGAAGATGTTACCGATCCGATCCTGTGTGGCGATCCGCAGCTTTCGACCTCGAAACCATCGTAACGCCGAACTTTGAGCGTATGCCGGAAGTGGTCGGCCATTTGCCGGAGGGTTGCTCCTTTCGCTCTCATGCCGAGAACGTAGGTGTCGACATGCGTTTGAGGACATTCGGTTCCGTCGAATCGGTCCATCTCCGGCATTCGAACTTGGCAGGGAGAGGCGTGACCATTCCCTGGATCCGTGGATTTGAGCGTTTCGCTTTGAGCCGCTCATGGTGGCTTTCGTGTCTTTCATCCGTTCGACCATCCAGTGCTAAGGTTGGGTCCAGGGTGGACTGTGAGGCTCGGCGCCGGGTGCTACCACGTGAGCGGTAGTGATTGGAGGTGGAAGGCTTGATATATGGGATATATGGGGCCTTTTCGAATCGGGGGTTTGTCCCCGGTGTTTTGGGATTCGTATATAGGCAACGGGACGAACCCGGGAGGGTATTGAAGAATATTGGCATCTGTTCGAGATGGTCCAGCGGCACCGGTGGTATTGAGTGATAGGAGTAGCACCGGGCCGGCCAAATATGACAGGTTGCCCCGAGAGGTGGCAACGTGGAGCCTAGGTCGGCCAAGCTTTCCTTGGTTCGAAGGAATCTCGTAAGTTTGGCGGGGAGGAACCCGGTTGAAGGTTTGGGGAGCTGGTTTCGGGAATCGTCATCCTCGACCAGGACAAAAGTACCGTCCGACCGGGGGATAGCCGCTATACCTCGCTCATTCAGAAGCCGTACCACGAAATTCTCGCTGATCTTCTTCGCCTCTTGTGAACCTCACAAGCCCGGATGGCTTCTTCCAAAGTCATATCTCGTTACCGGTGGCGGGGTCCTTCCCCGTCACGATTTCTGAGCTAGACATGTCGGAAATTCTGGCCGAGGGAACCGAGGGAACCGAAGAACTGCTCGACGCCGCCGTAACGGTGATTCGGCAAGGCGCCGACCCGGAAATCCGAACCACTTTCTCGCTCGCCGCAGTGGAACGAAAGGAAGGGTTTAGGCTTCGGAAAGGGTATTTGGATCAAGGTTTCGGGCTTGTGCAATGTGCGTTACCGATTAATGTTTACTTAAAGCGCGTTTTCTCGTAGTCCTAATTGGTTGGAAAAGAGCAAGTCTTCTTTTTCGCAACTAATCCTAGAGCTCTAATCAGTGGATCTCGTCACTACGCTTATAAGTCCCTTGTTTCCATTTGTAGATCATCTTTCTCGGGACGGACTATCCCGACCGAGGTCCTATAAGGCAAGCGAAGTTCCACCGACAAAGAAA
>JAFEMH010007830.1:0-74608 GCA_022495995.1 Adenophora triphylla var. japonica
TCCGTCATTCGGAAATAACGGAGATCGAAATAAAGCGAAAAGGTCGAAATGTTGATTAGTCATTCGGAAATAACGGAGATCGAAATAAAGCGAAAAAAGGTCGAAATGTTATTCCGTCATTCGGAAATAACGGAGATCGAAATAAAGCGAAATGTTATTGCCTTGGCCATGGCGAATTTTTTAACAAGAAACATTATCCTATTTGGCAATAACGGGGGATTTCCCGGAGGAAACGTTATCCCATTTGACGATAACGGAGAATTTCCCGGAGGAAAACGTTATCCCATTTGGCGATAACGGAGAATTTCCCGGAGGAAACGTTATCCCATTTAGCGATAACGGAGAATTTCCCGGAGGAAACGTTATCCCATTTGGCGATAACGTAGGATTTCCCGGAGGAAACGTTATCCCATTTGGCGATAACGGAGGATTTCCCGGAGGAATCGTTATCCCATTTGGCGATAACGTAGGATTTCCCGGAGGAAACGTTATCCCATTTGGCAATAACAGAGGATTTCCCGGAGGAAACGTTATCCCATTTGGCGATAACGTAGGATTTCCCGGAGGAAACGTTATCCCATTTGGCGATAACGGAGGATTTCCCGGAGGAATCGTTATCCCATTTGGCAATAACGGAGGATTTCCTGGAGGAATCGTTATCCCATTTGGTGATAACGTAGGATTTCCCGGAGGAAACTGTAAGTACCCCAATCTGGATCACCCCCTTTCAAACACACGGGAAACACCGCAGACTCATCCACGCAGTCTCAGAGACCTCTCTCACTCAAAACCCTCTCAAAACCCTCTCAAACCCCCAACCAAACCAAGGGAGGAGCCTTCCTGGGATAAAATGGGACAAAAGGACCTTTTGGGAATTTTCAGGAAATCAGAAAAGCAATTAAGGTCCGTACGGACCTCTTTGTGTCAATGATTACTAAATCCTCTTAAAGTCCACAATATTCCCTCAAATCCCGGAAGAAATGATTACTTCCCTGCAGAGTTGGTCCGTACGGACCTCTTTGCATGCAAGATGGTCCGTACGGACCTTATTGCTCGAGGGGACACCATCATTCGGGAATATTCTCCATCATTGCGAGATTCCCTCAAATCGAGGAAATCCAAAATTACGGATAACCAAGAAGGTCCGTACGGACCTCTTTGCTCCGAAATTTTTACTATAAATAGAGGGCTCCCCCTCCTCATTTTCACACACCTCCCTCTTCTCTCTTCCTCCCTTAGCCTTGGCTCCCCTCTAAGTCCTCTCGAGGCACTCCCGGCCCCTTTCGGATCCTTAGAGGCCTTAGAAGCTCCACTTGTGGTGCTCAGAAGCCTCCCGAGCGCTCCGAGACGCTCCGCGCTGCCAGAGGCACTCTCGAGGTACTCTGAGGCCTCGTGGTACTCAGAGGCCTTGCACAGTCTTTCCACGGTGTCCCGGCTCTTTCAGGAGTCAAAGCAGACGATCCCAGGCCACGCCGAAACTCTGCCGAGTGACTCACTGCCACCACAACGCACGCCGAACCTGCCGAGTGATCCCGACGATCCCCACGCACGCCGAACCTGCGCCAGACGCGGCCTACAGCCTCAACTCACGCCGAAACTCTGTCCGCGGACAACCGGTCCCTCCCGAAGCAATCCGATCCGTGCGGAACGCTACTCAGACCTCGAAACACCATTCCCCGGCGGAGAAGACGGACACGAACCAACATTGGTAAGGCTTCCTTCCTATACTATTTCAATACATTTCCATACATAGCATACAATGTAGACATCCGATCTGACATGCATTTTTAAAAGCACACACACACACACACAACATTTAAAGGATATTAGGGGTATCCGAAAGACTCGTTTTACGAGGCTACTCGGAGTGAGCTCTAATATTCTAATATTCTCTTCCCGGGAGTCATCGACCTCCGAACTCAAAAATCTCATCACACAAAAACGGTTTAAAATTATCTTTAAGCGTGCCCTTTTCAATGTTTTGGGCTTAATAAAAACGGCGTGGCGACTCTACAAATGCGAAAACAAACGGCGAGACACCTCCAACGCGAAAGATGCCAGATGCCGGGGCCGCGAGGCCTTTCTCGGATCCGGGCTATTTCAGTTGGCGACTCTGCTGGGGACATTTTGTTTTAAAAACTTTTAAACAAAACAAAAGATTTTTAAAACGATGATGAGGGTCAAACTTTCATTTTACCCCTTCCTTTAACTGTTGTGTGTGTGTGCACGTGCTTCGTTTTTATTTTACAAAAAAAAAATAAAAATACAAAAAAAAATGCATCAATATACATCTGTGCATACATTTAAAATTCTTCAAAAACTCCTGTTTTACTCAGAAAAAGAATTTTAGAGACCGCACACTACGCGCCTTTCTTTGCCTCGGTTACACCGCACTCTACTCACACTGCTGCCTCGGTTACACCGCACACTATGCGCTTCTTTGCCTCGGATACACTGCACACTACAACCCTTAACCCGGAGTGGTCTCGGTTGCGATCCGTTTGGTCTTCCTAGGCCTCTTGGGCGCGCACGGGATCATTCCAAACATCCCATCCTAGCCAAGCGTCAACCACACGTTTGAGTCTTGAGTCACACTCTGTCCGGACTCGGTTGGTTTTACCCGATCAGGTGTCATACGGCTGGATACATATACCATGCCGGCCATTTTACGAGTCAAGGCTCGGAACTCAAGATCCCTTGCGCAAGCAAAGCGATGAAAGGTCATGCTAAAATCTTGACTGATCTTGATTTCGAGCTACGCCAGACGATGTTAGTCCGGATATACATCCATGCTTGCATGACACCATGTCATCACGCCTTTGATACGTCGGCCATGACGATATGACCCGGCCAACGCCTAACGTCACGGATCCCTTGCGCAAGCAAGCAAAGAGAAGGTCATGCGGAACTCTTGACACGATCTTGACTCGGTGGCCGGCTCGGTTCACTATTCGCATGGCTAACGCATCAAAACGAACATGACGAGGCTCGGTCCTTAGGTTCGATTTTTCTTTTAGGCCGGTGGAAACCGCTTGCACTATAGGACCCTCGCACAGGCTGTCCACCTGGGATGTCGAAATACGGGTGCAAAACGAGGGGCTTATAGCTGCACAGATGGTCTCCACTGACCCAGGATCTAGCATAGTTGCGAAAAAGAAGAGCAATCTTTTCCAACCTACCTAGGATTCTGAGAAAACATGTTTTAAGTAAATTAAAACAACAAAAAAAAAAATCAAAAAAATAAAAGAAACGGAAACCGCATGCCACGTGAGCTTTCCCCCTTTTATCCCGTTAGGCCATTCCCATGTCTAAACCTTGCCCGTCACCCCCTCCAGCTAACGAGTGGTCGAGAGTACCGGGAACCCGTCTCCGGTGTCAAAACAGCAAGGTCCTACCTCCTTCCCACCTCTGTCACCCGGGGACGGTCAGTCAATTCCCCATGGCCAAGTCAGTGGATAACAACGATGAGAACGGGACCTTACCCCCAAGAAATTTCCCAACATTGGAAGAAGTTTGGCAGGTCCTCATGGCTATTGAGAAACGTCAAGGTGAGCAACAAGCCTGGATCGAAGGTGCCATGCACCACTTCGGAACCTTAGCCACCCAACTACACAGGGCTTCCCAAGCCATGGCGCTCCTACGGCCTCTAACATCTCTCATTGTCTCCCGAGAAGTCAACTGTTACCCTCGTACGAGCCATGCGGTTATGACGTAAGACCACAAGACCTTCCGGAGGAAAGCTTGCCCATCCGGCCTCCTGAGGTCCCGGTACCACCGCCGAACAACGAACACATACGGTGGGACGTGCTGCGATTGCGGTGCTTGTGCGGAAATGGAATTCCGGGATGCGATGAGCGAGGGCCGTCCTCGACGAAAGAAGAAGCTATCTTCTCGACAAAAGCTGAAAAAGAGGTATGAATGCGGTGATCCCACGGTCGGAACCCTTGGAGAACCCTCGGGAAAGTTTGACTACTATGTCATCTACTCCGACAAATCTCCCGGCCTAGTTACGCACGGGGCCACGGCAATGTTTGCTCCATGATCGAGTGGACGAGCTTCGCACCGCCAGAAGGCCCGAAGGTCCGGATAATCCAACCCTGTCTTGGGAAGATCTCAAAGCCACTATTGATGCTTGATAAAAGCCATGACGGTGAACGAATTGAAATGCGCGATGCGGCCTTACGCCAATCGAGGCTCCTCCCACTCCGAGAAGCGGGAGAGACAAGCAAAACCGTAAGTCAGTGAATGTTCGACACGTTCGGTCAAATCCCAGTGAATCCTCCACGGACGGACAAAAGGCCGGCCATACACGAGCCACGAATGGAAAAGGGGCCCTACGCCAAGAAGAGCTGAAACCTTGGACCCAAGGTTGAAGATCTGTCTTGACACGGCTCAAGCGCACTCGGGCTAACATCTCACTCTGGTCCTTACTCACTTCATCTTACCGCACAAGCTCAAGTTGGAAGAAAGCACGGCCCGGACCATGGTTCCCATCACGGTGACACTGATGAAGCGGTTCGAGATGATTGGCAACGTCAATTACGGCAATATCATCACCTTCACGAGCTCGATCTTCCAAAATTTGGGGCGACCACAACGAGCCTCTCTACATAACGGTTCAGGCGGACGAGCGCCGTCTCCCTCGGGTGTTGGTAGATGGAGGATCATCCATGAACGTCCTTCCGGCCAAAATGATGGATTTGCTAGGGATCAAAGCAGCGATCTAAAACCCTCGACTCGAGGCAATCAAGGCATACGACTCGACATCCCGCCCGGTCTTGGGAATAGCCACCTTGAACCTTTGGTTTGGAAAACAAATGGTCAGACAGTTTCCAAGTCATCGACATCCCGATCACCTTGGCTTGCCATTTTGGGACGCCCTTGGCTACATCGGATCAATGGGGTGGCATCTACTCTCCATCGGTGCGTAAAGTTCGTCCAAGGAACGGATCTTACCATCATCTACGGAGATAGCATAGTCAACGAAAGGACCGAAACAAACGGCGTCCCGGTCTTAGAAATCAAACCCGACGATGATGGCATGATGCTAACGGGGTTCACCATCGAAAGCCCAGAGGCCCAAGTGTGCCACATAGACTGCCTTTGATTTGGGACAAGATCCCTCCCCGATGAAAATGATGAAGCACATGAACTACATCCGGGGCTCGGTTTGGGAAACGCCGTCGGGGCACTCAACGGATCATCAATATCAAAGAACGAGAATACCTGCATGGCACAGGATACTCTCCTACTCCCGAACACATTGCGGAGGACAAAGCGAGCTGCACGAAAACGCTCCACGAGATAACAAAAAGAGGCTTGCACGCAATCTCAGATCTTCGTCCTTACGGCTTCGACATGACCAAGTACTTCACAAGGAAGGCCGGCAACTTGGAAGAAGATCCGAGAAAAGGAACGAGGCGATCGGCGCCAAACAAAGGCGGCCGACAACCATGGACAAGCTCCGGCGAGAACTGGCAAGATTCGGAGGCCTCAAGCCAAATCTGTCCGAAGAGCATTCCTCGACACACCGCCCTGCCGGGATCCATGACCACCACTATTCACAGTGAATTTTGGTTCGGGAAAACCCCCTCTTTGGCGGAAGAATTCGAAAAACTCTCTGTCGGCACTCCTGCCTTCAACAAGCGGGACGGAGTGCATTCGAGCTAGTAATGCCCAAGACAAAAGCAAGAGACTCCGCGGAGACGATGCTTGGGACGAACCATTGCTCCACATGCTCTTCAAAGAAGAAATCGAGATGCCGGATCTAATCGATTTTGTTTCGATAACTCTGTGATAGCAATGATCGGGAACGGTGACATAAAGCCTTTCAAGCCCCATCTCCTATCAAGCTCATTGCCACTCAATAAGCTGGGCCACATTCTCCGGACCTCTTGCCCGGCCAAAAAGGACATGATCGAACAACTTGGTCGACCCCTCGAGTCCTAGAGTCTAGTGTCAAAACTCATCCACGAGTCCATTAGCTTTGAATTTGAGTCTCTCGAGTCATCGATGGCCTCGCGCCGGAAGATTACGAACTCATTGCCAATAATGTATTCCCGTATGCTCTTAATGAATGCTTCGATCTTTCAGTATCCTCTCATTGCATCTTTAACAAGCGATAAATTAACTAACACACAAACGGTTAATAACGATTCACTTGATAAAGAAGCAGACACATTAAACGAATAATACATTAAGCACATCTTTAAGCATGTTGTCAAACGAGAGAAAAACCGGGCCCAATATGCCGAGGAGGTTTTAACCAAAGTGAATTTGGGAGCTGGCTGAAGAGCCAAAAGAGACGCAAATCGGAAGTTTCTTCACCGGCACGAGCAAGACGCATTGGCGCCTTTGCTCGAAGAGTTCGTGGACGTGTTCGCTTGGTCTTACCGAGACATGCCGGATTAGATCCTAACATTGTAGAGCACCGGATCCCTTTGAATCCCGAGGCTAAGCCCATCAAGCAAAAGCTACGCCGAATCAAGCCGAGAATGGTCTTTACAAGTCAAGAGGAGATCGAAAAAATGCTTCGCGTCGGCTTCATCGGGGTGATCGAGTACCCCACATGGCTCTCGATATCGTCACGGTCACCAAGGCCAATGGAAAAGTACGGCATTGCGTGGACTTCCGAGATCTCAACAAAGCAAGTCCCAGGACGATTTTCCACTACCCAACATCGACATGTTGGTAGACATGACCAATTTCGAAGTCAAGTCCTTCGTGGACGGTTTTGCGGTTACAATCGGATCAAGATGGCCGAAGAAGACCAAGAAAAGACGGCTTTCACAACCCCACAGGGAACCTCTTGCTACACGGTAATGCCGTTCGGACTAAAGAACGGCAGGGCTACCTACCAACGGGCGGCAACCGCCCTCTTCCACGATATGATCCACAAAGAGATCGAAGTGTACGTCGATGACATGATCGTTCACTCAAGGGATCGGACGGACAACACCTCACGAGACTGAGAAAATTCTTCAATCGCCTCAGAAAACACTCAATGAGGCTTAACCACGCCAAATGCACATTTGGGGTTAGCCGAGGCAAGGTTTTGGGATACATGGTCACCGAGAGAGGCATCGAGGTGGATCCTCAGATCAAGGCTATCATCGAAATGAGACCACCGCAAACTCGGACGAGAGGTGAAAAGCTTCATGGGCCGCTGCAATATATCGGCCGCTTCGTCAACCAATTGACCTCTATATGCGAGCCAATCTTCAAGGCGATGAAGAAGAACGCCGACATCGAATGGAACTCGAGAATGCCAAGATGCCTTTGAAAAAATAAAAGCATACCTTGTGAGTCCTCCGATTCTCTGTCCTCCCCACGAGGAAAAGCCCTTTGTTGCTATACCTAAGCGTGGCCGACACCGCGGTTGGAGCCATGCTCTGTCAAGAAAAGAAGGAGTCACGGGTCGAAACGCCATCTACTTCGTCGGTCGAAAGTTTCAAGGCGGCGAACTCAATTACTCGGCCCTCGAGAAAACTGCGCGGCTCTGGTATGGGTTGTCGGGAAACTACGGCACTACATGCGATCGCACACGGTACACTTGGTTTCCAAAATGGACCCGGTCAAGTACCTCTTCGACAAACCATCTCTGTCAATGAGGCTCGCCAAATGGTCTTTCTTCCTAGCGGAATTTGACATCAAGTACGTAAACCAAAAGTCAATCAAGGGACGGGCCATGGGTGAACAAGCTGGGCGATTTCCCAACCGACGAGGCTCGAGGCCACAGAACCACAATTTCCGGACGAGGGAATCTTCGCAATCGAAGGCGAAAACCGATGGCAAGCTTGTTCTTTGACGGAGCGGCCAACCAAAGGAAACGGCATCGGTATGCTCTTGGTGGATCCCAGGGACGAGCACACCCCAATTGCTATAAAGCTCAATTTCGAGGTAACCAACAATGCCGCCGAATATGAAGCTGCTGTTTCTTGGACTACAAGCCGCACTCGAGAGGAATGTCCGAAACTCGAAGTTTATGGGGACTCGGCCTTGATCATCAACCAAGTCTCCAACAAGTGGAAAACCATAGACCCGGGCTTGCAAAAATACCATGCTGCATAGAGGACCTCATCACACAATTCGAAGAGGTCACCTTCCATTACTTGCCAAGAGACCGAAACGAGGTTTGCGGATGCCTTAGCCACCTTGGCTTCCCTTGTGGAAATCCCGAAGGAAAAGCAATCAAACCCTTCAAAGTCGGACGAAAGGAAATTCACGCCTCTTGTTGTGAGATCGAACCCAGAACCTAAGCCCGTCAATGAGCCATGGTATAACCAGATTTTCCAATACCTCAAGAGCGGAAACCACCTTCATGAACAAGGAAGACCCACACACAGGAGGGGGCAAAACCAAGAGCATCATGGCCCTAAAACGCCTCGCCTCTCACTTCGTCATCCTCGGGGACATGTTATACAAGAAACGCTACCATGGGCCACTCCTACGGCTGCGTCGGCCAAGAAGAAGCAAGCAAGTTCATGAACAGAAGTCCACAATGGGGCTTGCGGTCCCCACATGAACGCCCGAGCCACGATGCAAATCATTCTCGGGATGGGCTACTCTTGGATCTCCATGGAGCGGATTGCATCCACTTTGTCCGAAGGCTGCGACAAGTGCCAGCGGTTCTCCAACCTCAATCATCTACCTCCCACGATCTCTCTTGCATGACTACACCTTGGCCCTTTGCCACTTGGGAATTGACGTCATCGGGAAAATCGCTCCGCCGGGCGGCAACGGTCACGAGTTCATCTTAGTAGCCATCGACTACTTCACCAAATGGGTCGAAGCCAAGTCCTACAAGGTACTCACCTCCAAGAAGGTCGCGCATTTCCTCAAAGAAAACATCATCTGCCGATACGGCATCCCAAATGAGGTCATATCGGACAACGGCTCACACTTCGAAGGGAATTCGACGAGGCTGGCGGCTGAATTCAAGATCACACGCCACAAATCTTCTCCCTACCGGCCACAAACAAACGGCGCCGTGGAAGCGGCAAACAAAACCCTCGAACGGATCATCCGAAAAATGACCACCCGAGGACGAGATTGGCCGAGAAGCTGCACCTTGCACTTTGGGGCTACCGCACATCGGTCGAACGACCACGGGAGAAACCCCATTTGCCACGACATACGGGATGGAAGCGAGTCCTTCCCATCGAGCTAGAAATTCCCTCACTCCAGTCTTTGCTGGAAAATGACATCAACGAAGTCGAATGGCTCGAAGCCGACATGACGAATTGGCTCTGCTAGACGAGCGACGACTAAAGGCCATGGAACACGTCCGAGCCTATCAAAGCGGGATGGCTAGAGCTTTCGACAAGAAAGTCAAATCCCGAGACATCGGGGAAGGTGACCTTGTACTCAAAGAAAAGCCTCCCACTCGAACCAACCCAGCTGGGAAAATGGGAACCCACATGGATCGGCCCTTTCGTGGTTCAAAGATCTTCTCGGAGGCGCCATGAAGCTAACGGACCTAGGCGGCAATCCCTTCATGAATCCGAGTCAACGGAAGCAAACTTCGCGAGATACTTCGCTGAAGAAGAACAAGCTGTGCATCTCTTGGCACTCCATGTAGTGTCGAACTACGCGGACTGAGCCCTCTAGTCAGGAGACGTAGGCAACCTTAATTGGTCCGGTCTAAAAATACACAAAAAAGTCAAAAGTTTGAATGTCAATCAAGACCTCCATCAAGCTACGCACTTTTCAAGAACACGCCCCCGGCGGTCACCTTGACCAAGTCAAGCGACGGCGGCAACATCGAAGGACATCAGAGGTCGCTCGGCATCAAGCGGCCGGCTCGTATGCGCTTCCAAGCCGGGGGCTTGTCTTCGCCTCTCACGCGCTTCAAAAAAAAAAAAAAAAAAAAAAAAAAAAAAGAGCTCGAGCAAGGGCTCACAAAAAAAATATAAAAAAAAAAGAGCTCGAGCAAGGGCTCACAAAAAAAAAAAACAAAAATAAAAGAAGCTCAAGCGAAGGCTGCGAAATTGAGGTCAAGAGCCCGCGCCAACAAGAGGCAAGGAAGCTACGAAAAGACCGTCAAAACGACTTGTCAAGGGAGCATTCAACCTCTCGGCCAAGCCTGAAAGCCTCGGCAAAGGGGATTGCCGTCGGGGCCCAGGCCTTCGGTCCGCGAATGCAACGAGAAAAGTCAAAGATGGACGCCGACAAAGTGCACAACGAAGCAAAGGCAAACAAGAGATCTTGCGTCTCGACAAAGCTTTAAAAGTAAATCACAAATCACTAACTTGGTTACAACATTTCTTGATGAGTTCAAGCACGGTCTACTCTCAAGTTCACAACATGCTAAAAGACTGGCTTAATACATTTAACTAATAATGTGTTTGCAATGCAATGAATGGATACCTAGGAGGTCATTCCGCGCCATACGCGCTTGTCCCCTCGCCATTCTTTCCTTTCTTCCCTCGTCCCGGCGAGTCTTCTTTCGCTCCACGTGAACCAACTCTGCGTCTCTCGGTCAGAGATCGGGGTCCTCCCAGTAGAGTCAAACAATCCGGTAGCTCTCGGGGCTTCATTCGCCGTGCTTCGGCTCGGATCTCCTCCTGCGAGTGCGTAAAGAGGACCTCTCCTGTCGGTCGGTCAACTCTAGTCTCGTAGTCAAACAAAGTGTCTCCGTCACATCGAAGGGTCGAGACCGGGCTTCGGCACTCCTAAGGCAATAGCTGCTACGGCAGCCGGGTCCCAGAATCGCTACACGCACGCTCTCCCAAGACCACTTGGGGCTGCTTGACATCTGTTGCTCATACCGGGCCGGATGCGAGTCGTCAATCTGACGCTCCCAGACGTCTAAGGAGTACCACGGGAGGGAAAGCGGAATACTTCCATACCCTCGGAAAATACAAGAAGGCACTGAAGGCTGCCATACAAGAGGAACTACCTCCGCATTAGCAAGGTCATCCCGGCCAACAAAGGCTCTGCTTCATCCCAAGCTGCCGGGAAACAAGCGACGGAATATAGAAGGAGGACCAAGACAAACCTGGAACTCGACAACGTAGGACCCTTCTGCAAGATCCTCCTGGTCTCAATCCTCCGGTGCGGAACCCACCGGCGGATACGATGCGTACCAAGGCGTGCCATCCATCTCTCCCGGGCGGGTGATCCATATCCGACACAAGAGGTCGGCGAGCAAATGACCACGGGCTAAACGACGTCGGAGCCTCGGGCATGGCACAGAAGTCTCTCTCGCAGCCACAAGGTGAGCAAGCGGGGCTTCCCCCTCTCATAAAACGATCCCCGGTCGCCGGACGGTCGATACCATGAAGAGTCTCCCCGGCACCAACGGGACAATATCCTCTCCCGGCTCTGCGGTGCCCTACCGCATCTAGCAAGCGCCATCCACAAATGCCAAGGGCGGCCGGAAAAGCGTCGCCATCACGCACAAGGCAAATACATCCCAAGAGGCGTCACTCTCATCATCAACCATGAACCGCTCAGGCGGCTCGAAATGTCGATATGACCCGAATCAAGGATCATGCCACTGCACTTCTTCCAACGAAGTACGAAGAAAGTCTGCAAGCTTCACGCTCGCGCGGCACCACCAATCAAAGGAAGCGAGATGGCCTCCACCTCAGGTCCTCCCAATCAAAGCCCGAAAATCCTCAAAAGTGGGCACCATTTCATTGTAGGAGAAACTTGATGCACGTGCCTCCTAACATCCCGGAACCGCGGCGGCCCGCAGCAAATCCCAATCGGGAACCCGACTCCTTAAAAGACCAAGCGAGCAAAGACGAAACCTTACCTCGAAAGCCCGTCTACGATGCCTCATACGGCGCCGCATCCACGTTTTCAAGCTGCTCAAGGAAGTGTGCTTGCCTCTCTGCGAAAGCCTCGGCAAAATTCTAGGGACGTACGAAGAATCCATGGCAAAAATGGAGGTTCCTAGAGAAAATGGGGAAGAAAGCTCGAAAATGGTGCAAATGGGGAAATGAGGAAGAACCGAGACATTGGAAAGCATTTATGTCCTTCCCAAAAGCAAGGTTGGTCCGTACGGACCTCTTTGCATGCTAAGTATGTCCGTACGGACCTCCTTGCAAACGGAACCCATTTCCCAGCAAACGGTACAAAAACCCGTCCTCGGCAAAACCTTGCTCCAAAGCGCCCAAACACTGGCCAAAGCCATTCCCGGCAAACAAACACTACCCACAAACACACTCTCAGCTCACGTGGCATGTACAAAAATAAAAAAATAATAATAGCAACAATTTCTAGGACAAATCCAGGGAATCACAAAAATGACATTACATCTTAAAATAAAATCTTGTTTGCCATGCAAATACATTGTGTTTTATTACAGGTACCAATAAATGTACATTTGCTAAACAAAAAAAAAAAAAAAAGGAGGGATATGAAAGAGGAAAGCAAATGAATACTAATCGGAATCCTCGGCATCATCATCCTCGCCGAGGTCCTCCAAAGAAAAGTCGGGCATCGGCGAACTCGCCGTCACATCCTCGTCGTCGGAATACCGAGGCACCCGCCGAGGCTCCCACGAAAAGTACTCGGAAGGATCAAATCCGGCGAAAGGATCAAAGAAAGAAGGCTCACGAGGAACCCTCACCTGTGCGCCGTGCGGAGGCATGAGCTGATAAAAGGGCTGCTCCCTCGAAGGCCACATGCGGCTCCGAAGATGTCCGGCATCCATGCTATGCCGCCCCCTCAAAGGTCCCTCTGCTTTGCGGCTCCGGCTCGGCTCTAGGCGGAGGAACGTCCACTGAATGCCTCGAAGGCATAGGCTCGTGCGGCGGCACACGTCGCGAAGACCGGCGGGACACCTTCGACGCCATCTTCTTAGCGAAGGAGCGCGTCGCCACGTAGCGGCGAGTCGGCATATCGTAGGCTCTCCCGGGACTGCACCAACAAGCGGCCAAGGAAACGCTCATCAAATGCGGTTATACTCAACAACAAAAAGAAAAATGCGAAAAGATGCCAAGATGGAAAAGAGTCGGCACGCTCGCGATCTGTCGGGATCCGCTCGGTATGCGGCGGGAGCTGCTCGGAGCAGTACGAGACACCCTCCTCCTCGATCCGTCCCCGCGGACGTACGTGAAATCCGGTCCCGGCATCGGAACCTGCAGGGGAGCTGCGGGCCGGCCTCTCTCTCCGCGCCGGCACTGCGGCGTCCTCGGCTTCCTCCTCCACGAAGGCCCCGTACTCCTCTCCGTATAAAATGAACTCCTCGGCGCACCGCCAAGGTACCTCTCGAAGTCAAGCACGTCCATGTCCGGGAGTCAAGCATCCCAAAGGGAGGGTCCCTCGGAGCCACGGGAAGCACACCGGGGCCATCTTGCCCGGAAGACCCGCTCCCCGGATCACATGACATCACAAGTCGAGCCCCGCGGCATCTTCCGCCGCGCTGTCACCTCGGGAGCCCCCTCAAACTCATCTCCCTCATCACAGGAGTCCACGGGAACAAGACAAACCCCTCACGGCTATCTCTCTCCGAGACGGCTCACTGCCACGTCCCGTAGGCGATGGTGAGCTTCCCAGTGGTCCTCCTGCTTCCTCGCCGTCACGAGCCCGGCCCAGCATAGCGAGAGTGCGCGGCAACGGCCCAGGATCTCTATCCACGGGAAGCGGAAAACCTCATAAAACCACACGTGACAAAAACGAAGAAGGCTCGGTGCAAAGACAACGGAGAAAAGACAAGTTGCTAAATCAAAAACGGCAATAAACTCATTACCTCCGAGCAAAGTCAAAACGAGGCCAACGGGCGCCGCCCATTAAACCGGTCCAAGGAGAAGTAGAGCTCGGCCAAGCTTTGCCTCGCCCCAAGCAATGTCGCGAGACCACTATCCGGATCAATCAAGCTCTCCAACGAAGCAAAGGGAGGCTGCGGTCGCGTGGTTCGAGAACAAAGTCTCGGACGGTGCATACCCTGAAGGAGCGCGCCAAGCTGCTCCATTGTCACACTGGCCTACCGGATGTAGGCCCCAATGCGGCCGTGATCCTCGGCTCCACGTCGCTGTCTGACATCCCGGGCCCTGCGAGAGGCGAGGCTCAAGCCCGGCGGCTCGGTCGGCACATCATCGGAGATCATGTCCCTCCCGCCTGGGCTCTCCTTTGAAGGAGAGCCGTGTCGCGGCAAAATCGGTGGGCGTCCACTTTGTCACCTCGCCCCGGCTCGGGTGGAAGGTGTGGGTGGTATCCCACCAATACTCGGATAAACCCGAGGAAGACACTCTTGTTCTTCCTCGTGTCGACCTCCGGCCCGGAGTTCTCAGAACACACCTAGGCCGGAAGCATAAACCGACCTCAGGGGACTCGGCCTACACGTCCACGGAAATATCGAGCATCATTGCCGCCATAGCTCCACAACGGCCTCGGCGATCCCGAGTCTTCATCCTCTTGGCCTTCCCGGCCATAAGCCCACATCCTGCAGGTAAACACAGCAAAGGTACGTCAATCACAGTACTTAATATAAAGGCACATATAACCCGTCACAAAACACGGCACATATTGCACATAATTTTCACATACATTATACATATAATTTTTCCATGTAACCCGTCACAAAACACGGCACACAATGCACATAATGCACATATAATGCACATAATTTTCACATATATCATGCATATAATTTTTCCCATGCGATCCGTCCACAAAAACACGGCACACCTTGTACACATTTTCTCAAAAAGAAAAAAAAGGGGGGGATTAAACCCTACCACGACACATTTTCAAAAGAAAATCCGTCCCAACACGGCACATATTGCACATATTTTCCCCACGAGTCCGTCACCCAAAAACACGGCACGACACATATGCATAACACAAAAAAATCCGTCCCTACACGGCACACACTTTCACATATAACCCGTCACAAAACACGGCACGTGTCACATTTTTCACAAAAATTATCACTACGATAATTTTTCTCATAATGTACATACATAAATAGCATACGGTACAAAACACCAAAGCATGCATTTCATTAGATAGGCACTTTATTTTCACAAATAAGAGCTAATCTACACATTTACGCACAAAATACACATACCCACAATTTTTACATGTCCATTTTCAACAATTCATCAAGAATTTCACAAAAAGGCATAAAATAATAACAAAAATTCAAAAATCGAAAAACTAAAACCTAGTTCTAGCATTCAAAAAATTCGACGAGGGAATCAAAAACGGAGCAGATTTCTTACCTCCCGCGTTCATGGAGCGACGATTGTGCACCCTCGGATTCGGATACAAAACATCAGGGTTCTTCGAAGATGGAGAGCGAAATCCAATTCCTTTGAAGCTCCATTCGTTGCTCGACCACCTCATTGCGTTGGCGACGACTCCTGAGATCCTTCCGCCATGGCATTCAAACAATTCAAGCAAAAAATTTTTGATTTTGGTTAACAATGGAGGTTTTCTCTCTTTCTCTCTCAGCAGTTTCACGCCTGGAAGAAGATGAGAAGAAAGAAGAAGTGAATGGGAGCCTCGGCATTTAAACTGGTCAAAATCAGGAGCCCCATGTAAAGAAACCAAGAAGTGGTCGTACGGACCTCTTGCAAAGCCCAGTTGGTCCGTACGGACCTCTTTGCAAGAGGGTGGCCAAATTACTTTCACGCTTGCCTGTCTTGCTGCCCCCAGGCTTATCTTCCTAAGGCCTTTTCCGGCTGGAAATCCGAGTGCGGAATGGTCCTAACCCTTCAATTCAACCACCGGGTAGTCGAAGCGTAAGGCGGTCCTCGCCACAACCTTCAACGGCAGCCAATCCCGGCCGTCAAGCTAAGACAGAGTCCTCGCCATCAACGGCAATTCAATCCCCGGCGCGTCAGCGCGTGGGAGCCCGGTCCTCGCCGCTCCGACGGCGTTCAATCCCCGGCCGTGACGTAAGACCCGGTCCTCAGCCCGGCTGGCAGCGGCAAATCGGCCACGGCCGTCGGCGTAAGACCGGTCTCGCCCCAGCTCAAGCAGCAAATTCCAACCATAGTCGTCGGCGTAAGGCCCGGTCCTCGCCCGCTCCAGCGGCAATTGATCCCGGCCGTCAACGTAAGACGGTCCTCGCCAGCCAGCGGCAAATCGGCCATGCAGTAGGCCCGTCAGCGTGGGCAGGTCTCGCCACGCTCAACGGCAAGATTCGAAGCCGCGGCCGAATATCCAGCGTGGAGACCGGTTCTCGCCCACTCAACGGAGGTCCGAATTCACCCCAACGGCTTAATTCGAAACCGCGCGCTGCAGCTCGTCGCACCCCAACGGCAGATTCAAGCTTCCCGGCGGTCGAGCGTAGCCCGAACTTCTCGACACCTCAACAGCCACGAATGCAAGCCAAGACCTCCGGCCGCCTCCCAGCATGGCGGCAAGTCCCGAAAGAGACTGACACAGCTGGCCACGAGCGCATCAGAGATCCCGAGCCTGAGAGGCCGTCGTCCTTGAGCGACTCAACGGCAATTCAACCACCGGCCATCAGACGGAGCCCGCTGCCGCGGCAACTTACAAGTTCCCAACGGCACCGCGCTCAACGCAAAAGGTGAAGCCTCCCGGCCACGAATATCAAGGCGAGACGCCTCCAGGCGCTCAACTGACAGAAGCTCGGCAGACCCTGGAGGTCAAGAAGTCATCTTCCCAGCGGCAAAAAAGGGCCCTCTGAGGTCACTTTGACAATTCAAGCACGGCGGCCGTCGGATGTAAGCCCGAACTTCGCCGCTTCCACGGCAGCCCGAGCGCAAGCATAGCGAGTCGGATGTAGCGAACCGTCGCCGAGCGTGGCCTTGGCTTAGGCCATCCAAGTAAACTGAGGCTCCTCCCCCGACAAGTCGAAAGAGTCATACGGAATTTGCATATCCCCGGCTTACCGGCCATCATCCTTGCCGCTCAACGGCAAAACGAGCTGCACGAAAGACTGACACCTCCCGATACTGAGTCCTCTCAGGCACGAAGCGCCTCCCAACGTAAATGGTGAAGCAATCACCGACCGTCATCCTTGCCACATCCTATGCGGCGAGCTCGAGCAGTCTCGGCAGTCATCGTAAGTCTCAATCTTCTACATCCAAGCGGGCAAAAACCTCAAAGGCATCTACGCCTAGCTCGAAGCACTCGAAAGCGGCCATTGAAAGTCACTCGCGCATTTCTAAATGCGGCTAGAAGACGATTGAGAAGTCCTCGCGGCGTTACATCAAGCTGCCGAGGCTAGAAAGACGATTCAAAGTCCTACGCATAAACACCACACGTGGCTAACGGCTAGAAGACGATTCAAAGTCCTCGCGCATTGGCACATCCAGTCGACCGAATGACGATTCAAAGTCCTCGCGCATTGGCATCGCACCAACCGGGCTAGAAGAGACGATTCAAAGTCCTCGCGCATTGCACCGGCCGCCGCCAGGATGACGATTCAAAGTCCTCCCGGCGTGGCACCAACACGTCGCCGCGGAAGACGATTCAAAGTCCTCCAAGCGCATGGCACCCGAAACCGAAATCGCGGATAATGACGATTCCAAAGTCCTCCGGCGTGGCACCAACCGCCGCCGGATGACGATTCAAAGTCCTCCAGGCGTGGCACCTTAGATAAACCTCCATGAGACGATTAGAGTCCTCCTCTACCTCTCGGCCGGTGGCATAAACCACGGCCCAAGGTCCCAGGATAAACCTCCCGTATTGAAAGTCCTCCCGGTGGCACCTGACCTATCTCCCGGCTACGAAGGCTTCAAGCCACTTTCGGTCAGGAAGACAATTAGCGTCCGCCCAGCAAATCGATTCAAAGTCCATCCAGGCAGACACCACCACCAGCCGCCGGAAAATGGCCGAAATTTCCATCCCGGCAATGGCCACCAGCCGCGTCTGTAGAGACCAGGCCCGGTCGACCTCTGGCCGGAAGGACACCGTCCAGGAGCCGTATACCAGCAGCCTCGGCGGTCACACACCAGCGTGGAAGGCGCTTCAAACCACCACGGAAGACCGTACTAAACCCCTCCCAAATTCACGACCTCGAACTACGGCCAAGGCTTGATTCCCGCCGTGATACGTAGGAATCCCCCATCACAGGTCTGAAATGCTCCATCGACCCATACTGTCCGGCCGTGACCTGTGACACGCACCACGTCCTTCCCATTTGACCTCGGCGGTCACCGCATCTTAGGACCACCACGTCCTTACCACCGACCTCGGCGGTCACACAACACTTCAGAGCACCACCACGCCCGCACTCACAAATTCACGACCTCGAACTACGACCGGGCTTGATTCCCGCCTGTGGATACGTAGGGAATCCTATCACAAAGGTCCGGCCATCGACCTATACGGTCACCTAGGACACCACCACGTCCTCCCCATCGACCCATACTGGCCACCCAGACACCACCACGTCCTTACCACCGACTCGGCGGTCACACGACACCCGTATGTGGCACCACCACGCCCGCATTCACAAAACACTCACCCACACCCGAACTACGACTGTGCTTGATTCCCGCCGAGGATACGTAGGAATCTTATCACGGGGTCCGGCCAGTCGACCTAAACGGTCACACAAAAGGACACCACCACGTCCTCGCATTGACCTATCGCGGTCACGGGACACGCGATCCAGACAGATTAGGACCCTTATCTTATCGGGGCACCCCCTTCTTTCATAAGTGACGTCGCCGGGGATACGGCTTAAGTACCCCGGATCACCCCTTTCAAACACACGGGAAACACCGCGAGCACTCATCCACGCAGTCTCGTAGACCTCTCTCACTCAAAACCCTCTCAAAACCCTCTCAAACCCCCAACCAAACCAAGGGAGGAGCCTTCACGGGATAAAGGGACAAAAGGACCTTTTGGGAATTTCGTGAAATCGGAAAAGCAATTAAGGTCCGTACGGACCTCTTTGTGTCAATGATTACTAAATCCCCTTAAAGTCCACAATATTCCCTCAAATCCGGAAGAAATGATTACTTCCTGCGAGTTGGTCCGTACGGACCTCTTTGCATGCAAGATGGTAAATCACGATAATTATTGGCTTTCGTGGGAACACCATCATTCCGTAATATTCTCCATCATTGCGCATTCCCTCAAATCGAGGAAATCCAAAATTCTGGATAACCAAGAAGGTCCGTACGGACCTCTTTGCTCCGAAATTTTTACTATAAATAGAGGGCTCCCCCTCCTCATTTTCACACACCTCCCTCTTCTCTCTTCCTCCCTTAGCCTTCTGGCTCCCCTCTAAGTCCTCTCGAGGCACTCCCGGCCCCTTTCGGATCCTTCCGAGGCCTTCCGAGCTCCTCGCGGTGCTCCGAAGCCTCCCCGAGCGCTCCCGAGACGCTTCCGCGCTGCCCCGAGGCACTCTCGAGGTACTCTGAGGCCCCTCGTGGTACTCCGAGGCCTTGCACGGTCTTTCCACGGTGTCCGGCTCTTTCGAGTCAAACCGACGATCCCAAACCACGCCGAAACTCTGCCGAGTGACTCCACGCCACCACAACGCACGCCGAACCTCTCGCCCGAGTGATCCCGACGATCCCCACGCACGCCGAACCTCTGCCCGAACGCAGCCTACAACCTCAACTCACGCCGAAACTCTGTCCGCAGACAACCGGTCCCTCCCGAAGCAATCCCGATCCATACCGGAACGCTACTTCGACCTCAAACACTATTCCCAAGCGGAAGACAGACACGAACCAACATTGGTAAGGCTTCCTTCCTATACTATTTCAATACATTTCCATACATAGCATACAATGTAGACATCCGATCTGACATGCATTTTTAAAAGCACACACACACACACACAACATTTAAAGGATATTAGGGGTATCCGAAAGACTCGTTTTACGAGGCTACTCGGGTGAGCTCTACTATTCTAATATTCTCTTCCCGGGGAGTCATCTGACCTCCGAACTCAAAATCTCATCACACAAAAACAGTTTAAAATTATCTTTAAACTGATGCCCTTTTTCAATGTTTTGGGCTTAATAAAAACGGCGTGGCGACTCTACAAATGCGAAAACAAACGGCAAGACAACCTCCAACGCGAGAGATGCCAGATGCCGGGGCCGCGAGGCCTTTCTCGGATCCGGGCTATTTCAGAAACGTTATCCCATTTGGCGATAACGGAGAATTTCCCGGAGGAAACGTTATCCCATTTGGCAATAACAGAGGATTTCCCGGAGAAAACGTTATCCCATTTGGCGATAACGTAGGATTTCCCGGAGGAAACGTTATCCCATTTGGCGATAACGGAGGATTTCCGGAGGAATCGTTATCCCATTTGGCAATAACGGAGGATTTCCCGGAGGAATCGTTATCCCATTTGGCGATAACGTAGGATTTCCCGGAGGAAACGTTATCCCATTTGGCGATAACGGAGAATTTCCCGGAGGAATCGTTATCCCATTTGGCGATAACGTAGGATTTCCCGGAGGAAACGTTATCCCATTTGGCGATAACGGAGGATTTCCCGGAGGAATCGTTATCCCATTTGGCAATAACGGAGGATTTCCCGGAGGAATCGTTATCCCATTTGGCGATAACGTAGGATTTCCCGGAGGAAACGTTATCCCATTTGGCGATAACGGAGAATTTCCCGGAGGAAACGTTATCCCATTTGGCGATAACGTGGGATTTCCCGGAGGAAACGTTATCCCATCTGGCAATAACGGAGATTGCGAAAAAGGTTGGATTTTGTACAGAAGTTGGAAGGAATCAATAGTTTTTGTAAAGAAAAGTGGGACGTATCCGGATAATTTTTGTAAAGAAAACTGGGATGTACCCTGATTATTTTGAAAAAAAAAAAAAAAAAAAATTGAAAATGCCAAGGGCAAATAAACCGAGTCACGAGAGGTAAATTTGTAAAATAGGCCACGGGGGGCGCTTTGGAGGGAAAACTTGGATTGAAAGTAATTAGAAATGCCAGGGGCATAAAGGGTAAAAAGAGGCCTACGGGGGACAAAATTGTAAAATGGAGCCTTCAGGGGGCAAAAATGTAAAAATCGGCCACGGGGGCTTAGTATGTCGCACGACATAACAGGCCACTGTGGACCAGTTTATTAAAAATCGCACGATCGCCATTTTGAAATTAAATTAGACTTGAAATTGAGAGGGAGGCGACGGCGGAGAAGAGAGAGCAACCTCGAGAGGGCGATTTGAGAGGGATCTAGAGAAATCAAACAAATCTTTAGTTCGATTCAACTTGGAAAATGCCTCCTAGGCTCTATCCAGGCCAAAAGGGCTTCTCAACATGCCAACTTAGCTACTCGAAGAAAGGGGTGCAAAGGAATCAACGGCCGTTTCTTCCGGAAGCACCAAGAGGAGATTTCTACCCACAGCTCGATGAGCATACTTCGGATGTTCGGAAGAAGGAAGAGGTAAGAAACCTAGGGTTTTTTGAAAATTTCTTTCAATTTGGGCGAAATTGATTTGAACTGATTTTTTTTTTTTTTAGACTGTGCTATTGACATGAACTGGCATGTGAACATAGATTGACCTAGGAACTGCGTGATACTAGAATGCATGCTCTTAGATGATAGGTTTTGACCTATTTTTCATTTGAGACGATTTCAAGAAATAGCACGAAATATTAATATTTGTGCCATGTTTTCTTGCGGGGATTGCGCACCGTGGCTCCCCCGAAGGTGATTGGCGGCATGGGATAGTTTGCTTAGGGTAGCCGTGGAAGCGGATGGACTCGCCTAAGGGCACGATTTACGGCTGCTTGGGCTAGGGCAATTTTTTGAGATGGCGAAGGCCATCGGGGGCACTCGGAGGAGTGTGGATCTAGTGAGGGTATTCGGAGAGTTACGGTGGGAGACCACTCACTCATTTCACTTCTCTTGGGGTGAGGCGACGGTCGCTCCATTGGACTTTGCGGTTATCACAGGGCGCCCTTTACGGATGAGCCGCTCTACATAGAGGAGCACATGTACGGGAGTTGAGCCCCGGCCTATTGCGATGATGATTTTATGGGCTTACTTGGTTTCGTTCCCCGGATCAAGAAGGGGAATGGATATGAGTTGGGGGTGCTACATGGCCCTTTGATTGTGGTAGATGATCCCGTTGAGAGCCGGGCGAGAGCCGAGAGATTGGCTAGAGCTTTTGTATGGGTGGGCTTTTCCGACATCTTTGTTCATCAACAATGCATCTACTGCTTTGATTTCACTGTTGGAGCTTTTGAGAGCACAGGATCTTTGTCGGGAATCTGTCTGGGGAGCGAGGTTTAGCCGAGATGTATTTGGCCCTAGATGACGTCGGCCCGAGGGAAGGCGAAGTACTTCACCCGCTTTCATCGGCTTTCGAGGTATTCTCTTACCTTGATCTCTTTTCCTTAGCACATTTCACTTCATCATTACTTTCCTTATTTGACTTTTCTTCTCCTTTTCGTGCTTGGGCCTTCGAGTACTTTAGGTGTTATGAGTGGCGAGATCAAGGATGAAGTTTCCTGCCACCACTTTTCACTGCTCTTCGTCGGTGGACGAAGGATGCCGAGAAAAGCAGACCGAGGCAGCCGGAGGGTTCGAGGTGCGGGATCACGGCCTCGTATCACGATACGGCGATATGCCCGAGAGGGATTCCACGAGAGGCCGAGCTTGTTCCACTGGGTGGCCGTTACGATGACTGGACTTGGATCACGCCGCGCACTTGATGTCGCAAGCTGCTAGTGGGCTTGTCTGGAGATGCCTTTGTATCTAGGAGAGAGTGTATAGACGGCATGGGCCGAATAGGCATGCTCGGATCCACGATGATCCTCCCGGCTAGGATGTGGTGCCTCGCCGGTTGGCGAATGTAGATGCTCGATTGTAGGCATGGCGGCACATCTCTACACACGGGAGGGGACTATACTTTGTACGTGGCCGGGCATCTTCAGTCCCACGGACCCGGGGTTGGTTATGGCGCCCATAGCGCGGGGCCTTCGGCGCTCACGTGGCTAGACCTCCTTTGCCCCGACTTTTATTGATTATCAGGGTGGCGGTCGCATGAGGCGAGCTCACATTGATATGTCACAGACTCATCCTCATCTGGTGCTCCCGCGAGGTTCTAGATCTGTAAGTACTGTTTCTTACGTCTTTTGGATTGATTGCATCTCTTTCTGTTATCAAGAACTGTATTCTGACACTTATTATGTCGCTGTAGCAGTGTCGGCTCGAGCTTACGGGCACTTGACCGGGGCATATACCGGCGCTGTGGGCATGATTGGCAAGCTCCGAGAAAGGCATGAGCTTACGGAAGAATCGGTCTGCGGTCACAGGGTTCGATTGATATCTCTCCACCTGGCCAACCGAGAAGGAAGAAGAGCCGCTCGATGACGTGGGCACCGGCGGGAGCACTAGAGGACCGACGCCTCGGACAAAGACCGCAAATGTGCCTCTTCTGAGACCCATTGAGATTGACGATGATGATGATGAGGATGGGGGAGCTGAGACGGCTACGGACTACGAGCTTGACTCTACTGTTATCACCGAGCTCGACGACTACTATCGCACGGGGACCATAGCCTACGAGGCACCTTCGGACGACCCTGATGATGAGCCAGAGGAGGCTGAGGATGACGACGAGGATGGAGATGAGGGAGAGGATGATGAAGAGGGTGATGGAGAGGATTCAGAGTAGCCCCCTTTCCCCTTAGACATTTATGACTTTTTGGCTATTGTACCCTTTTGGGGAAAACATGTCATTTATTTTTGCTATGCACATCTTTTGGACTTGGCCTATTTCATTTTGTACGCACATTGTTAGCCTTTTGTTGCACGCACTTATGAAATGACAATGGTATTTGGCTTGAAAATGAATGATTTGAATGGATTTTTGGCTTGAATATGAATGCAATGGGTGTACATGGGGTAAATGAACCCTTCCCTATGCATTTGAGAAGTGTATGAATGGTATTTGCAGCTTTTGACATGTCGGGGATTGCCCTGGGGAAAACAGGAAGCTGCGATGTCCCTGTACGATGTGGCTTGTTATGTCGCACGACATGGCTTGTTATGTCGCGCGACATAGTAAGCCTAAACTGTGCTTTTCATTGCCTTTGGAACTGGAATGGAATTGCAGACACAGGTTGGAATTGGGTGACCAAAAAAGGTCACCAACCTGGCCTCCTTGGGACAACGGCAAAGAGATATTTGGTCCCTTCCTATAAGGATGGAAACGGGGTGACCTATGAGGTCAAACAACCAATCCTTCATAGGAATGTTCCAAATCAAAATGGGTGACCAATATGGTCATAAAATTGGACTTTTATGAAAAGCTTACGCACCATTGGAGAATGGAGAAGGGAAAAGGTGACCAATGTGGTCGGATGGCTGAACCTTTACGAAAGGCTACCTACGTATCCCGGAGGAATCAAGCCTTGATCGTAGTTCAAGCTTTACCTAGACAGTTAGGAACGATGTCTAGGATTTTCGACGTTTTGACAATTAGGAAACTGTCGCCTGGCGTTATCTCGTTATAACGGAAGTAACGAAGGCGCTTTTGGGAGAAAACGTTATTTTTAGCAATTGGCACGTTACTTGAGCCTAGGGGTGATTTTTTCTTGGAAACAATGGTAGAGACTGGGTCTGGATGTACATATGGAATGTGTTTAAGATGGGTTTCAAGTAGGTGGGGTTGTATCCCTTGGGTGCGGACTGAACTGCAGTTGTTGTCATCGTGGACTAAGATTCCCTCTTGAGCTGAGACTGGGTTTTAAAACTCGGGCTCGATGAATGTTCCTTTCTCACACTCTGGCATTTGAAGCTGATGTCGACAGGCTTTTATAACCAAAGACTAAAGCAGATGTCATAGTGACCAAACCTCTCTTTGAGGAATGGATGCAACTCATCGGAGCCCCGGCCTAAGAAGAAAACTTTCTGCGAAGCCCCATGCCTTATTAAAGCAAGGAAAGATCCTTTCATTGGCAAAGCCCCGGTTGGATGAACTGGGCAGGCAAAGTCTTAGGTTTTCGAAGAAGTGACTTAATGAAGCCCCAATCTGATAACCTAGCGAATATCCCAATATGATTGGTACTGCGGAAGTGATCCTGAGGTTGATTTGACCAAAATTGAATCCATCTAGGGACCTAGTGAAGAATCCGATGTGAATCCCAAAAATGGCTAAAGAAGCCCCAGTTTAAAGGAATGCTTTGACAAAGTTTCTGTGACAAACTCTAATGCGAATTGTGGCGAGAAGAGGAAAACCTATCCTTCTCTCTCTCTTTTTTTTTATTTTCTTTAGTCAATCAGTCAACCTTAAGAAGATGTGAAAGAAAAGATTCTCAGAAATACATACAGGGGCATATTTTTCGAAAGGTGGGAATATATCCCGATTTTGTGTTATTCCGATGGCCTTATTCGATGTAGGCACAAAACTCGCTTTTGGTTTGACTCTTTTGAGAGAGTATAAGCGTAGAAGGGTTTGTAAAAGTGTATGGAAGCCCCTGCTGACAGAAAATCAGTGTTTAGCACTATCTTTCCTAAGATGTAGAAAGAGAAGACTTGTCAAGACATCTGAAAACTTGTTTTATTTACAATGATCACAAGATTGCTTAAAACCCTTTATTGATGTTCGGGTTATTCAACCACTAATCTCGATATGAACAAACACTCTAATTAATCACGAGGAGAAAGCCAACCAGTGTCGTGGATCAAGGTTGGCAGGCGTGAAAGGAAGGTTTGTGTATAGGGAGGTCATTGATGAGACCGGGTTTTCTGGGTTTTGACTGTGTCTATGGGAGAGAGGTCATTGATGAGACCGAATTTTCTGGAATTTGAATATGCTTATGACCGGACCATTTCTGGTTGCCTACGTTCCCCTCATTGTGAGGAGCTCAGGTCGCCGTAGTTCGGCCTTGGCCGGACTGTGTTTGGTTTTGGGAAATGGGATTTGTGGTTCCTTTAGTGAAAAGGCTTAGGATGAGATGATGAGGCGTGGGCCTCGGGATGATTCCTTGACCAAGTCATTTTGGACGGTTGCTTCTGATTTTCATCTTTCATTGGGGGAGAAGGGATTTGCACGTGCCTAAAGGCTTAGAAATGCTTCTGGCTTTGCTTCGACCGCCCCATTGTTATCGACAACTTTCATTCTTTGAGCTTTGATTTTGCCTGTCCGTCAAGCTTTTGATGGGCGGTGCTGGGTCCTTGGCCTCATTTTCTTTTATTTTCTACGTGCAACCCTGTTTTTTTTGCCTAGACTGCCCTTTTTAGGGATTTTCAGTCTAGCTGGGCATTACTCTTTTTGCACTGAGATTTTTTTTCTTCTTTCTTTTTTTATATATATGTGCAACCCTGTTTTTTGCCTAGACTGCCCTTTTTAGGGATTTTCGGTCTAGCTGGGCATTACTCTTTTTGCACTACATATTTTTATTTTATGAAGCACCTGAGGGCCAAGGCAAGCCTCTGCTTGAACTTTCTTGATATCCTTGAGGTCTAAGTTAAGCTCCTATGTTGTTGTCGACACGGGGTCAATCTTTCGAAGCTGAGTCGCCTTTTGTTGTCCCTTGATGTTACCGCCGTCGTTGACTTGGTCAAGATGAAGGTGGGGGCATGATTGGGAAAGTGTATGGCTTAATGAAGGCTTTTGTGAAGTAAGGAAAGTGTATGGCTTGATGGAGGCCTTTTGTGGGGTAGGGAGAGCATTGGTTGACTTTCTCACACCGATTAATCGGAACGTGAATTATTTCGAGAGATTATTTGTTGAGCAATGCAAGTGATCATATGAAATAAAACCATTTCATTAAATATAATGTAGGTGTGCAAATAATGTCTTAAGTCTAGTAAGAAAAGAAGAAGACTCTTTTATAGAAAATTGAAGATTAAATACAATGTCCGTAGAGGACTTGATTGAAAAAGAAAAGTACTAGAACCTACGAAGGTTGACTGAGTGACTATAATCCTTTTTTTTTTTTTTTATCTTACTTAAGGATAAGTAGACCCTAGTCTAGCTACTCTTCGCGGGTTGGACTGCTAGGTAACTTGAGCTTTCCTTCGTAGATCAGCCACTGAATTTCTTTCTTCAGATCCACACACTTGTCTGTCACATGACCAAAATGCTTGTGGTACTCGCAGAACTTGGTCATGTCAACTCTACTGGGGTTTCTTGGCTTATAATTCTTGAGAGGTGTGAGAAGACCTCGTTTCACCAAATCATCGAAAACTTTGCTCATGGGCATCCCAAAATCATCAGGCTGATGTTTCTGATCTTGCACTTCCTGAATCGACCTCTTACCATAGCTTTCTATTTTTTGCCCATGGAGGTTCTCGAGCTTCCCATTTTCTATCAACTTCTGTATCTCATGCCTCAAATAGGTGCAATCATCAGTATTGTGCCCATGGTATTGATGGAAAAGACAATGCTTGGACTCATCCAACCGAACATTGGGGTTCCTGGGCTTCCAATTCTCCAGTGGCTTTATCAGCTTTTCTTTCATTAGCTCTTCCAGAATCTTGCTTAAAGGCATCTCTGCATTTTCAAAGTGAAAGGAGCGAGGTTTTTGGGAGACCTTGTTGTTCTCAAGACTTTGATCTTCACTGTCCAATTGGTTCCATTGTGGGATTTGGCTGAAGGAGGCTACGACACTCTTTCCTTTGTGAGGAACTGATGCTGAGCCAGGTACGGTTACTGCTTGGTACTGGTGACATTGGATTATGCTTGGTGGAGCCATATCCTTGCCTGGTCCGACATCTTGGGTCAAGGGAGTATTGATACTCATCATGAGGTCAAACTTTTCTTGCATCTGTTTCACTTGCTCCATCAACATTGCCACATGGGGGTCAACGGGGACTCTCGGGTTACCGGAACTGGCAACAGGACTTGTAGTAGCAAACTGACGGCTGAATTCATTAAGTCCGGTAGGTGACAGCTGAAAACTCGAATCATCCTTTGGCAACTCATGATCGCACTCAGGTGGATATAGGGGCTTCAGAACATAGCCACATAACTCAAATTGATTATGCGAAGCCGGAGCGTAAACTGGCAGGTATTGTTGAAACTGAGGGATAAGTGGGGTGAAATCCAATCCGTTCTGAGAAGCTGAAGGCAATTGGGCCCTGATGAGCTGGGATGTTGGAAAGGACTGAGGAGAAGTGGTCCTTGGCAAGGGATTGCACGTGGATGGGGGAAGGTATTGGCTGTAGGATGGAAGGTCTTGGTTACTGAAATCACTGTTTCTGAAGTCTCATCTTCGACTACCACTAGAGAACTGTTCGACTCAACTGTGACCTGAACTCCATGACGACGGAGTGCGTCAATAAGCATGGCTAGCTGTTCCTCATGAACCTTATGGGTATTTTCCAAAGCCAGGACTAACTCTTCCTTCCTAACCATCGATTTCTGCACCCTCATTGTTTTCTGTCAAATCATGTCATTCGACTCTCGAGCCGACAAAACTAACGATTCTGCCGAACTATCTGAACCTAAGGTTTTTTGCACTGAAAAGCTGCTGGCCCGGTATTCTCGCACACTTCTTTCTCGCTGCGGGAAAGGGATAGGCAAGGTTTAGACTCGGGGATTAGGTAAGGTTTAAGATTTAGACTCGGAGGTAAGTGTTTAGGCTAAAGGCTCAAGTAACATGCACTTATCGCTTAAGTTTTACTCAAAACACATTTTCTCCTAATCCTAATTGATCGGAAAAGATGAGACCTTGAAAGGTCGAGATCAGAAATTGGAGATCGGACCGAGGAGGTCTCGACTAGGAATTTGACCGCGAAAGAGGGAGAGATGAAAAATCGAAGATAGGACCGAGGAGGTCTCGGCTAGGAATTTGACCGCGAAAAAGGGAGAGATGAAAAATCGAAGATAGGACCGAGGAGGTCTCGATTAAGGATTTGACCATGAAAGGTCGGGAGATAGAAAATCGGAAATCGGACCGAGGAGGTCTCGATTAGGTATTTGGCCATGAAAGGTCGGGAGATGGAAGATCGGAAATCGGACCGAGGAGGTCTCGATTAGGGATTTGACCATGAAAGGTCGGGAGATGGAAGATCGGAAATCGGACCGAGGAGGTCTCGATTAGGGATTTGACCATGAAAGGTCGGGAGATGGAAGATCGGAGATCGGACCGAGGAGGTCTCGATTAGGGATTTGACCACGAAAGGTCGGGATAGAAAATCGGAAATCGGACCAAGGAGGTCTCGATTAGGGTTTGACCGTGAAAGGTCAGAACAGAAAATCGGAAATCGGACCGAGGAGGTCTCGATTAGGGTTTGACCATGAGAGGTCGAAATAGAAAATCGGAAATCGGACCGAGGAGGTCTCGATTAGGGTTTGACCATGAAAGGTCGGAATAGAAAATCGGAAATCGGACCGAGGAGGTCTCGATTAGGGTTATCAGAGATAGGAAAATGCAATTATGATTACATTAATTGTTCAAATTTACTTAAAACAATGTCTTTTATTAATTTCTATTTGGTTGGAAAAGGGGGTTTGCCCTTCTTTTTCGCAACTACTCTAGATCCTGGATCAGTGGGTTCCGTCACTACGTCTATAAGCCCCTCGTATTCCACCTGTATTTCGACCTCCCAGGGTGGACAGCCCCGGGCGAGGGTCCTATAGGGCACGTGGATCCAACCGACCGAGAGTAAAGAACGCTCCTAACGGGTCTAGCGGGTCATAGGACCTTTTAACGCACGAGCGATGCGGATTATAGTCAAGGCAATACCAGGAAAGTCTCGTCATTCTGCCTTGATTGGATTTTGGCAGATTTTCGCTTGAGCGAATGACGTTTTGACTTTCGGTGATGTCCGAGAAGATAATAGGCATGGGTCGGGCAGCAAAAGCCGGATAACACAGTGTCACATTGAACTTCGTTGCATACGCCGGGCGTGAGTTAGAGTCGAAGTCAATGCCGGGTCAAGATCTCGCCAATTTTTCCTTGTCGGAATTTTAGCAGAGCTTCGCTTGAGCGAAAGATCTTTTGATTTGTTGGCAAAGACTCGGTCTTGACTCTTACGCATTCCGTGCAGGTCAAGGTCAATAGTTAATGTCGGAGTCGAGATCTCGCCAATTTTTCCTTGTCGGAATTTTGGCAGAGTTCTTCTTCCGTTATGAACTAAGGTTTGACCTTTACGAGGGTATGCAACTGGTCTATATGACACGGACTAGACCAAAAACCAACCAAAAGTCACGGTTTTTTGAAACGTGTGACACGGGTGTGCATTGGTCGACACTTGGCTGCCATGGGGAGGTTGGGATGATTCCGTGCGCGCCGGGAGCATCGTAAAGGCTGTCCGTGGCTAGCAGTGGAACCACCCTCGGGTTTGAAGGACGTGCGTGCAAAGTGTACAGGATATATCAGGTGCGCGTAGTGTGCGGTCTCCTAAAAATGTTCCTTTTGAGTTAAAACAGAGATTTTCAGAAATGTGTTTTAAAGGAATGATTTTTGGGAAGGGGAAAATGCAACACATAAGCACGTAAATTTTTAAGGAGCCCCCGGAGTCGGTCGTGGGTGAGTAGCCCCAAGTGCTAGGATTGCCGGATTAACCATGATTTTCTGGTGGAATTGCCACGAGGTCGCCGGTCGAGAATCCAAGGAGGATTGAGCCGTACGGCTTGCATGGATCAATTTTCCAGGTTCCACTCCTTTTGCTATTTTTCGGGTTGTTTCCCTTTCAAAGTATGCACAGATTCCAAGATGCAAATGATGCAATGCATGGTAAAGAAAGTAAGCACGATTAATGAAATTGGCGATGGGAGTCTAACCCGCTCAAAGGGAAAAGCTTTCTTTTATTATTTTTTTTTTCAAAATTTTTTTTTTCGAAAAAGGATACTGGTACGTGGGATTGTTAAACCACCGGTTATCCCAACTCCCACATCAGGGAGTGTATAGGAAGGGTAAGTGGTTTCCACCTATATACCGAGTATCGATTTTTGTTTTGAAAATGAAGCTTTTCTCCTTTGGGATTTCCCCAGCGGAGTCGCCAAACTGTGAATGTGGTGCCCAAATTTTTGTGTTGGATTCACGCGAGTTTGAAGACATCCGAGTTATTTGAAAAACGGAGTCGCCACGCCATTTTGATTACCTCAAAACTTTGAAAAAAAGGTTTTTACTTGGGTTCGGAGGTTAAGTTACCCCTTGGGAAGAACGTTTGGCGTTCACCCAAAGTGCCTTGCCGGAGCAAGTCTCCCAAGATTTCAGTAGTAGTGCTTGCTTGCGTGCTTTCTTGTGTGCATGTGTTTGAAAATAAGGGGGGGAATGTCCCAAGTTGTCTTCCGGACGTACAAACCATTTGTTGGTTGTCGCTCGGGATTCCTTGGATTTTATGTATTTGGGATTATGATCCCGTCCTCATCTTTGACTTGTGATCATCGCATTTTAACCTCGGGACCCTCGGGACTTGCGTGATCGAGAGAATGTCTCTCTTTTTGGTCAAAGATGAGGTTCTTTAGAAAAGAAAGGTCCTTAGCCCATCAATCCTACGCTTTAAGACGGTTGAGCTCGTATAGATGCTTCATACTCTTTCTTAAGCGATAACCGGAGATATAGGGTTCAAGGTGTCCCTTTCTAAAGAGATATGGAACCTTTAATGGAAGGAACGATGCAAAGATGAGAACTTTTACACCGGTCCGTTCCAAGGTTGCTAATGGGAACATGGGGGAATGCATGTAAAAATGATACTTTAGTGAAAAGACGGCATTTTAGAATGTAAAGCATGTCTTTTGGTTGCAAGGGATGCTTTTTGTGCAAAGAAAAGGTTTTTTTTTTATACAAAGAATGCATTTTTATGTTGGAAAATAGCATTTAATGCACAAATGATGCATGAAAATGGCAAAGAATGATTTTTAATGCAAAGTATGCATTTTGAGTATGAAAATGAGTTTTTAAATGCAAAAGATGCATCCTTAACGTGAAAAGGGGATTTTTGAGTGCAAAGGATGCACCATTAAAGCAAAGACGTCATTTTGGTGAAAAAGATATCCTTTTAATGCAAATGATGCTGCTCTGTATGCAAATGTTTTAGTTTAAATGCAGATTGATGCATTAGAAAAGGAAAACATCAGATTGCAGCTGAAAAGATAAGGAGTCTGCAAACTGGCTACTTATGTCGCGCGACATAGGCTGCCTATGTCGCGTGACATAACAAGCCATTTTGCAGAAGCCTAAACAACTGAGATTTGCAGAGGTAACAAGGCACCAAAATGGTCAAGTTACTTCACAAACAAATCTCAGAGAGCATGTTTATTGATAATGAACACTTCAAGAGGGTATGGATATGAGGGATCCACACTCATCTTGAGTGTTCATGCAAAACCAAGTTAAACCGGAGCTTTTATATGAAATGCAATGAAATAAAATGTGGATACGGGTAATATAACATAAAGTATGCAACTTTAATCAGAATACTACATTATAAATGCATTTAGCATAGAGATTTCACATTTGAATGAAAATAGAGAGTGGAAAAGGATAGAAACTCGTTACCCTTGAAGATCCACAACTCCTATATCAAATTAGATATAGGAGCCTTCTAAGCGTCCTCCTCACAGGAGTTGGTGTCCGACCTTGAGACCGTGAGAATTCCTTGATTCTTGATGTATATATGAAGTGTGTGTGTGTGGGAAGTGTGTGTAGAATTGATTTGAGAGGATTGGGGTGATTTGGGGGTATGTGAGGAAAGAGAAGGCTTACGGCGTATTCCACTATAGAGGGGGCTGAGGGTGGAAGTGGTGTGTGTAAAATGAGAGGTGAAGGCCTCTATTTATAGAGAGTACACTGCATGGGCTTGTTATGTCGCACGACATAACAAGCCATAACTGCTTTCCTTCTAGAAACATGCAAGGTGGCATGGTTCTAGAACTTTCTGGGCTGGTTATGTCGCACGACATAAGTAGCCACTTCTGGATTCTTCTAGAAACATGCAAGGTGGCAAGCTTCTAGAAGTTTTTCATGGCCTATTATGTCGCACGACATAAGTAGCCAATTCCAGTCCCTTCTAGAAACATGCAAGGTGGCAGTCTTCTAGAAGGGTTTTGGAATTAAGAAAAACGTGTTTCTTAATTACCAAGCATTCCCTTCAGCCCTTAAAAGGCTTGGAACATTTCTGAAATTATTCCGGAACTGTAGGAAAGTCCGAGAAATTACCGGAAAAATTATCGGAATTGCCGGGAAAATTAACCGGAAGGCATGAGCCAGATTTGGGTACTTACAGTACCAACCACAAAAGTCGGTATACCAAGTTTATGGTACGGTTGGTATTCGGTTGGTACGGTTGGTATTAGACATATACCAAATGTAAATAAAGACAAAAAAAAAATGCATTTATATTGTTTTGAACAACATATTATAACAAAAAAATACGTCTCAAAACAAAGAGAACACAAATTATAAATACTTGAAACTGAAACGAACTAGTACAAGTACAACAAAGGTCTTGAAATCTAAACAATGTCTTGAAAATTAAACAATACTAATAAAATTCACAGCTCCCAAACCAAAATATCACAATTGCTAACGCTGATTAGTTGATGTTTGAGAGTTCTTGGTCGCATCCGCTCCTTCAAAAGCTGAATAAGAGAGGAAAAAAATGTTAGATAATGTACTAAAAATCACAGATTGAGTATACATGGATAACTGATTTTACACAATCTGTGATTCGATGCATAACTGATTTTGTGATTCATATAGTAAGTCACAGATTGAGTAATATACTTAATATCTATCCACAAACAAAACAATTTAGATTAGCATCATGTTAGGACTCCAAATGTAACGACCCTAACCCTAGGCACAATTTTAGTATAATATTGTGTGCTTTTAATATTATTGTTAATATTATGTGTTCGTTTTTATATCATTGATTTCTTTTATTAGGATGAGATAATTGAGAAAATTAAATAAAGTCCATGGGGAAAGTATAATAATTGACAATAAATAAAATGTGAGTAGTTAGGCTTTATTTTGTGTAGGGGAAAGAAATAAATGTTGAAAGCCTAAATTGGGTATGGGGGGACTATACCTTTCTCTTACTTCCCCATACCCTTCCCCATACTCCCTCCTTGATCCGGCCCCCCCTTCCCCTTTACCAATTATATACTCCACCTCCCTCCTTCCTCCTTACTCTTTCATTTTCTCATACTTTCCCCTAGCAAGAAAACCTCCATGGAAGCTCCCACCCCAAGTCTTGTATCTAAGCCATTCCTCCACCATTTTCAAGTTCAAGGGTACTTTTGAAGTGGGATCATCTAGGAGAATCAATCAAGCTAAGAAAGTCCTAAATCCATCTCCTATTTTAAAGTGAGTTATTATGAACCTTCTCTTCTCTAAATGTTCATGAGATATTTATTGTTGTTATTGTTGTTAAAATGCTCATTGGATGCTTTGGAAACTCTCATGGAGTGGAGGTATTGATTTAGATCATAAGGAAATGTGGTTGTTCTAGGAAGTGTTAAAGAATGAAAGAAATGGGTAGAATTAGTTTAGAATGTTTTGGAATCCTCTTTAAAGTTGAGAAATGGGTAAATAACATGGAATGATATTATTGTTCATGGAAGTGAATTGGGAGTATAAGAAATGGGTGAAATTAGTTATAAGAATTAATTTGAAATGTGTTATTAAAATGGGTTGAAAATCTTGTGTTGAATAAATTGGATTTATATTATTTTGGGGTTTAAATGATTTAGGATGAGAAATGGTTAAGTTAGAGATCCTCTTGGTATTCTTGAATATTGGGTTAGAATAAAAGAAGAGGAAATAAAGCTTGGTGAAAGAAATGAAATCTTGGAAAGTCTGATTGGGCACTTGGGCGGTCGCCCGAGGGCATGACGGCCGCCCATGCGCCGAAGCAAGAGTGCCTTAGGAAAGCCTGCTTGGGCGGTCGCCCAAGAGGAGTTGAGCTTGGTCGCCCAAGAGGGCGACAACTTGGGTGTTCCTTAGAACCACTTGGGCGGTCGCCCAGTGGCACAGGCCGATCGCCCGCCATGCCAGATCCTCCTTAGTATTTTCTTATTGATTTACCAACAACCTAGTGGCATGACTCTTAATCATTATGACTTAGTGGAACCTAATTCAAATCAGGTATGAATTAACCCTTTTACACTTAAGTTATATTAGAAACTTAAGAGCATCTTAATTGGGTTTAAATGGAACTAAGGAAGCACTTTAAATACAACTCAGGAATTGATTCGACAATCTTGTCTGGACACTTATTAAATGTGACTTCCATTGGGTAAAGTGAACTAGGGTCCTTATAGAGATCATGTATTACTGAATAATGTCTAAGTAGGGATAATTATTGATGCTTTGTTATCATACTTGAGTACATATTCATGACTTGTATTATGCTTAGTGTATCACATAAATGCTGCACTCTGATTATTGGTTGAACATGAGTATATTTTACCATGTGACTATATTGCTTATTTATGCATAGTGTGTAAAAAAATGTTGCACTATGATGTTGGTTGAGCATGAGTATATTTTACCATGTTGCTATGTTGTTTATCCCCTTTGTGGATTTATTCAAGTATCTATTATGTGCTTGATAATGTGTGAGTCAGCTGACATTGGGGGTATAACATAATACGATCAATTATGGAAGTGTGACCTAATGTGATCGGATTATGTTATATACGTGGCCGTCCCCTCACTGTGGCCGTAGGATGGGGTATAGCATCTGTATTGAGCCAAAAGCCTTACGAGTTGCTCTTGTCTTATTTGGTTCCCACGAAAAACGGGTCTTATAAGGCGTGAGTATTGCTTAAACGGCTCATTTGTAAGATTGGAGTATATTATACCCAATGTTGTACGACTCTTTTGTTCGAGACGGGAAAAGGTAAACCAAGGTAATGTAAAGGTGTTCTGACTTTTCCAACGTGTTATATGCAACTTGTTATGTGTTGCATCTTATATGGCATATTCTTTGCATTCATAATAGCTTCTTTGAGATTTATTCTCACCCCTCTCCCTTTCTTGTTTTTAGATTACGAGAGGCAGGTGGACCGGCCCAGTAAGGGCGGTGAGGAGTTTGGAAGTTATATTGTGGGAATTATGCAGGTTTGATTAGGTTGGTATAGAAAGTGTGCTTTGGTATAATTCATTTATGGAATTGTATTTATAAATCTTCATTTTATGTTATAGCAGAGGCCTTTTTGTAATTAAAAGCAGTTTCTTACTTTCTAAGTTAGTCAACTATTCCTCCATTGTGAAGAGGTGTAGATTTATTTTGAAATGATTACAACAATTGTATTTATTTTTGAATGATAATTAAAGGTTTTAAAAGTTAAGGAAATTTGGGTTAGTTTGAGGACGCTCCGGCTCGGGACACGTGTAGGTTCCGGGTCGGGGTCCTCACGGTTAATCATCGAGCTCGGTTAGAGTTCTCGGGTAGAGTCTAGGCGAGTGAGAGTGTGCGATAACTTACGTCGAGAGTTTAATGCGGAAATTGTTCAAAGACGAAAATGATATTGACCAACCAAGGAATCAAGGAAAGGTGAGTTATGGAAAGATAGATTCCTCCACCATCATTTGAGGTATTTTACTGTCTCGGGAGTTAGGGTTCATACTTTTATAAATCCTTGTTCATTCGTTCTCATGTGGCATTACATTCCATCTTTATTTGCATTATTGGCCCAAAAGTTGCCTTATGTCTTTGAAGGTTCTACTCCTATGGGAGAGTACCTCGAATCATTCTTGTGTATCATGGTAGTTGTGATTAAGTGGGCATGTATTGCCGGTGGATTTGGTCGAGTTACCAATCCGTGAATCATCGTTATATTAACCGAATTATTTGAGTAGTTGTTGTGTTTGAGGAGGGACTGTCGCAAGCGAGTCTCCTTATCTACGTTTGATTTACCTCAGGTGTGTAATTGAGTCGGGTAAATTATTAATTGATATTATGTCACATATGCTTAAATGTCGAAAGTATGATCTAAAGAATGTGAAGGTTATTTGAGTTATGTGTTAAATTTGAGTAAATGACACTTGGGTTATCTCTGCATGCAGTGATAAATGAATTTGTGAACTCTTAGTTGAGGTTAGGTACATGGCCTAATTAAGAGTGGTTTATGGTTGTATAATTGCATGATTAGTTATTCAATGGTGTCTCATGGTGGAGACTAGATATATGAGACTAGTATTGAAAGTGATAGTCTAAGTGGGATTATATGGGTTATAAAATATCGCGAGTACGAGATCTTATAGAACCAATATATCTTTGCCTTATGTGCTATTAGTTGATTAAGTGGTGTTTTCTATGTGAGTTTCAAAATGGGTTTTCATCGGGTATCATACCGGGATATTAAGATTTTGAGTTGCTATAAGGTATTATTTTGGCATTCGGATTCCTAGATAGAGGACACTAATTGGGATGATGGACTTGATGATTCATCTTGGGAAAGTATTTGATAAAGAAGATAATTAGCTTAGCGACTCTCCGTAAGGATAAATTAGAACTATATTTAGAAAAGATGATACTTGGTGGTTAATTATAGATTAGGGAGATCTCAAATTAGTAAGCTGTGAAGAATAAGTATTCGTTATCATTTGTTGATGATTTGTATGACCGATTCTAGAAACTAATAGGATACTCAATGGTTATTAGTTGAATTTTCGGAGTGTTACAATTACGGTGAATATTTGCTTTAAGAATACACTTAAGACAACACTTATATCTAGTATGACCATTTTGATTTGTGGATTGTGTACTAGTTATGGGAAGGTAAATAGAGTAAATGCGAAGAAGTATAATAGATGTAATTATTGGTGACTTGTAGGATCAACTTCAGGAATTGGTAAAATATGTAGATGGGTTGTTTTGAGAGATGATTATCATTAGTTGAGAAAATAAAATGAGGATAAATCTTATTGGAAGACAGGATACTTTAGGATGATTACACCGTATAGGTTGACTTAGTTGCGTGACTCATATAAGGGATTGGTGTGATGCTTGGAAGATATTTACGTTATACGAATTTTGAGTTGTTGATGGTTATAGGGAGATAAGTTAGATTATACCGTTAATGTTTAATTGAAATTTGGGGATGATTGATCTATGTGAGTTCCAATTATATTTTCTGATTTAGAAATTATGGTATTTGATCGGGAACTAGATGTTTACAATATGTTGTTGCTAAGTACAATACCAATATCAAAGGTAGGGAATAGATGACTCAAATTTAGTAAGGGTGTTGAATATTCAACTTGAAGAATTATTGAATTGAGGATGCTTTACCAAGTTTATAATCTTAATGAATGTTTTAGTGTTATTTATCGAAGATAGTAATAAGTATTACGAGATTGTGTTTTTCTCATAGGGAATTTAACTAAGTAAAAATATTATGAGTGGTGGCTACATTATAAATAGAAGTCAACAAGAAAATTATGTTAGAATTGTTTTAAATGTGCCTTAAAACTTTGGACTATATATTGAATTCGGTATGAGCAATTGTGCCCTTCGGGGATGGTTGATTTAATAAGGTCGATGCCGTTTTCGTGTAAATTAAAATCTGTGAGTAATTTAACTATCTACAACTGGTATGGGACGGTTGTAGATAATTAAATCACTCGAGTTAATTTTGTTAACTTATCAATCTTTTGAAAGTTCTTAAATTGTGAGTGGTTTAGTTAATTAAAACTGGTATGGACCGATTTTAAATAAATAAACCATTCGGGTCTCTTTGAATCTCTTTTTATATTATCCTTTCGAATTCTGAAAGATGTTGTAATTTTTAGAAAGACTTGGTATCCTAAAGATATAAATTGTACAGAAGCAAGTAGAAAAGCAACCTAGTTCCCCTATAATGATTAATTGTATTCAAGTTTTGATTCGAGAAATGATTTGATAAGTGTGGAATTATTATTGTGTCGGTCACGATGGGCTCGGTTTTGTTTTGGAGTGGGATCGGCTCCGTTGTGGGCGGCCAACCATTCAATTTGAATATTGATTTGTCACTAGGCCGGAACATAATTGAAACCTTTAATTGTGATAATAGAATATTGACGTTAGAAGATTTATTAAAGCATTTAGAGTTCTAGGTTGAACTTGAGAGTTTTATCACTATAGATTTTGTGATTGAGTTACATTGAAAGTAAAGAAGGGTATGTTATTTTGTTATAGAAAGTTGAATTATATTTTCTACTCGTTATATATATAGCTTGATGAGATGTTATTAATAAAGTCCTCACATATGTTAGGGGATGGTTCGATTGTATAAAACCCGTAGTGTTAAATGGATTGGATAGACAACGTTCGGGAAGGTCCTTTTGGGAAGGTAGGAATGCTATTAAGTTTAACCTTGTAAAGTTGAGGAATCATTACTTGTTGTTGATGATATGCTACGGGCATGAACAATGGATGTTAGTAGTCAATAGTACGTATGGTTACCGGTGGTTGAGTGCGTATAATAGTAGTTATCATGCTAACATTAAGATAAAAGCTGTATGAGGCATAGTTTGAGAAGAAAATATCGATCTCTAATTTGTTGGGGTGAGTTTGGAGAGGCAAGGCCTAAGGTAAATTGGCGCCAATGTTCGTTAATCCATTTGAAGCTTTAGAAAAGGTTGGTGATTCGACTTATAGACTGGCTTGGAGAAGCTTATAGAGTATTTGAAGTTTTAATGTGATATTGTAATGTATTTGGTGACATAAGTTGTAATACTTTTATTTATTTATATTTTCATTAAGATCGTAAAAATTCGCGTTAGTGATAATTGTATAGTATGCTTGGATCATTGAGTGGTAACATCATATTATTAATGGAATTAGAATTTTTTTTTTTGGAAGAATCACCACATTGAAGGAAATTTGTTTGAAAATTGAAGTCGAGGTATACATATGGCGAGGCGGGTTGATCAGTTAGGTAAGTGACAGTCAAATTCGGGACGAATTTTCTTTAAGGGGGAGTGAGTGTAACGACCCTAACCCTAGGCACAATTTTAGTATAATATTGTGTGCTTTTAATATTATTGTTAATATTATGTGTTCGTTTTTATATCTTTGATTTCTTTTATTAGGATGAGATAATTGAGAAAATTAAATAAAGTCCATGGAGAAAGTATAATAATTGACAATAAATAAAATGTGAGTAGTTAGGCTTTATTTTGTGTAGGGGAAAGAAATAAATGTTGAAAGCCTAAATTGGGTATGGGGGGACTACACCTTTCTCTTACTTCCCCATACCCTTCCCCATACTCCCTCCTTGATCGGGCCCCCCCCTTCCCCTTTACCAATTATATACTCCACCTCCCTCCTTCCTCCTTACTCTTTCATTTTCTCATACTTTCCCCTAGCAAGAAAACCTCCATGGAAGCTCCCACCCCAAGTCTTGTATCTAAGCCATTCCTCCACCATTTTCAAGTTCAAGGGTACTTTTGAAGTGGGATCATCTAGGAGAATCAATCAAGCTAAGAAAGTCCTAAATCCATCTCCTATTTTTAAGTGAGTTATTATGACCCTTCTCTTCTCTAAATGTTCATGAGATATTTATTGTTGTTATTGTTGTTAAAATGCTCATTGGATGCTTTGGAAACTCTCATGGAGTGGAGGTATTGATTTAGATCATAAGGAAATGTGGTTGTTCTAGGAAGTGTTAAAGAATGAAAGAAATGGGTAGAATTAGTTTAGAATGTTTTGGAATCCTCTTTAAAGTTGAGAAATGGGTAAATAATATGGAATGATATTATTGTTCATGGAAGTGAATTGGGAGTATAAGAAATGGGTGAAATTAGTTAGAAGAATTAATTTGAAATGTGTTATTAAAATGGGTTGAAAATCTTGTGTTGAATAAATTGGATTTATATTATTTTGGGGTTTAAATGATTTAGGATGAGAAATGGTTAAGTTAGAGATCCTCTTGGTATTCTTGAATATTGGGTTAGAATAAAAGAAGAGGAAATAAAGCTTGGTGAAAGAAATGAAATCTTGGAAAGTACGATTGGGCACTTGGGCGGTCGCCCGAGGGCATGACGGCCGCCCATCTTGCCCGAAGCAAGAGTGCCTTAGGAAAGCCTCTTGGGCGGTCGCCCGAAGGAGTTGAAGCGGTCGCCCAAGAGCGGCAACTTGGGTGTTCCTTAGAACCACTTGGGCGGTCGCCCAGTGGCACAGCGATCGCCTACCATGCCGAGATCCTCCTTAGTCTTTTCTTATTGATTTACCAACAACCTAGTGGCATGACTCTTAATCATTATGACTTAGTGGAACCTAATCCAAATCGGTATGAATTAACCCTTTTACACTTAAGTTATATTAGAAACTTAAGAGCATCTTAATTGGGTTTAAATGGAACTAAGGAAGCACTTTAAATACAACTCAGGAATTGATTCGACAATCTTGTTTGGACACTTATTAAATGTGACTTTCATTGGGTAAAGTGAACTTGGGTCCTTATAGAGATCATGTATTACTGAATAATGTCTAAGTAGGGATAATTATTGATGCTTTGTTATCATACTTGAGTACATATTCATGACTTGTATTATGCTTAGTGTATCACATAAATGCTGCACTCTGATTATTGGTTGAACATGAGTATATTTTACCATGTGACTATATTGCTTATTTATGCATAGTGTGTAAAAAAAAAATGTTGCACTATGATGTTGGTTGGCATGAGTATATTTTACCATGTTGCTATGTTGTTTATCCCCTTTGTGGATTTATTCAAGTATCTATTATGTGCTTGATAATGTGTGAGTCAGCTGACATTGGGGGTATAACATAATACGATCAATTATGGAAGTGTGACCTAATGTGATCGGATTATGTTATATCGTGGCCGTCCCCTCACTGTGGCCCACGGGATGGGGTATAGCATCTGTATTGAGCCAAAAGCCTTACGAGTTGCTCTTGTCTTATTTGGTTCCACTGAAAAAGCGGGTCTTATAAGGCGTGAGTATTGCTTAAACGGCTCATTTGTAAGATTGGAGTATTATTATACCCAATGTTGTACGACCTCTTTTGTTCGAGACGGGAAAAGGTAAACCAAGGTAATGTAAGGTGTTCTACGACTTTTCCAACGTGTTATATGCAACTTGTTATGTGTTGCATCTTATATGGCATATTCTTTGCATTCATAATAGCTTCTTTGAGATTTATTCTCACCCCTCTCCCTTTCTTGTTTTTAGATTACAGAGGCAATTGGACCAGCCCAGTAAGGGCGGTGAGGAGTTTGGAAGTTATATTGTGGGAATTATGCAGGTTTGATTAGGTTGGTATAGAAAGTGTGCTTTGGTATAATTCATTTATGGAATTGTATTTATAAATCTTCATTTTATGTTATAACCGAGGCCTTTTTTGTAATTAAAAGCAGGTTTCTTACTTTCTAAGTTAGTCAACTATTCCTCCATTGTGAAGAGGTGTAGATTTATTTTGAAATGATTACAACAATTGTATTTATTTTTGAATGATAATTAAAGGTTTTAAAAGTTAAGGAAATTTGGGTTAGTTTGAGGACGCTCCGGCTCGGGACACGTGTAGGTTCCGGGTCGGGGTCCCTCACGGTTAATATCGAGCTCGGTTAGAGTTCTCGGGTAGAGTCTAGGCGAGTGAGAGTGTGCGATAACTTACGTCGAGAGTTTAATGCGGGAAATTGTTCAAAGACGAGAAAATGATATTGACCAACCAAGGAATCAAGGAAAGGTGAGTTATGGAAAGATAGATTCCTCCACCATCATTTGAGGTATTTTACTGTCTCGGGAGTTAGGGTTCATACTTTTATAAATCCTTGTTCATTCGTTCTCATGTGGCATTACATTCCATCTTTATTTGCATTATTGGCCCAAAAGTTGCCTTATGTCTTTGAAGGTTCTACTCCTATGGGAGAGTACCTCGAATCATTCTTGTGTATCATGGTAGTTGTGATTAAGTGGGCATGTATTGCCGGTGGATTTGGTCGAGTTACCAATCCGTGAATCATCGTTATATTAACCGAATTATTTGAGTAGTTGTTGTGTTGAGGAGGGCTGTCGCAGAAGCGAGTCTCCTTATCTACGTTTGATTTACCTCAGTGTGTAATTGAGTCGGGTAAATTATTAATTGATATTATGTCACATATGCTTAAATGTCGAAAGTATGATCTAAAGAATGTGAAGGTTATTTGAGTTATGTGTTAAATTTGAGTAAATGACACTTGGGTTATCTCCTGTACAGTGATAAATGAATTTGTGAACTCTTAGTTGAGGTTAGGTACATGGCCTAATTAAGAGTGGTTTATGGTTGTATAATTGCATGATTAGTTATTCAATGGTGTCTCATGGTGGAGACTAGATATATGAGACTAGTATTGAAAGTGATAGTCTAAGTGGGATTATATGGGTTATAAAATATCGCGAGTACGAGATCTTATAGAACCAATATATCTTTGCCTTATGTGCTATTAGTTGATTAAGTGGTGTTTTCTATGTGAGTTTCAAAATGGGTTTTCATCAGGTATCATACCAGGATATTGAGATTTTGAGTTGCTATAAGGTATTATTTTGGCATTCGGATTCCTAGATAGAGGACACTAATTGGGATGATGGACTTGATGATTCATCTTGGGAAAGTATTTGATAAAGAAGATAATTAGCTTAGCGACTCTCCGTAAGGATAAATTAGAACTATATTTAGAAAAGATGATACTTGGTGGTTAATTATAGATTAGGGAGATCTCAAATTAGTAACTGTGAAGAATAAGTATTCGTTATCATTTGTTGATGATTTGTATGACCGATTCTAGAAACTAATAGGATACTCAATGGTTATTAGTTGAATTTTTCGGAGTGTTACAATTACAGTGAATATTTGCTTTAAGAATACACTTAAGACAACACTTATATCTAGTATGACCATTTTGATTTGTGGATTGTGTACTAGTTATGGGAAGGTAAATAGAGTAAATGCGAAGAAGTATAATAGATGTAATTATTGGTGACTTGTAGGATCAACTTCAGGAATTGGTAAAATATGTATATGGGTTGTTTTGAGAGATGATTATCATTAGTTGAGAAAATAAAATGAGGATAAATCTTATTGGAAGACAGGATACTTTAGGATGATTACACCGTATAGGTTGACTTAGTTGCGTGACTCATATAAGGGATTGGTGTGATGCTTGGAAGATATTTACGTTATACGAATTTTGAGTTGTTGATGGTTATAGGGAGATAAGTTAGATTATACCGTTAATGTTTAATTGAAATTTGGGGATGATTGATCTATGTGAGTTCCAATTATATTTTCTGATTTAGAAATTATGGTATTTGATCGGGAACTAGATGTTTACAATATGTTGTTGCTAAGTACAATACCAATATCAAAGGTAGGGAATAGATGACTCAAATTTAGTAAGGGTGTTGAATATTCAACTTGAAGAATTATTGAATTGAGGATGCTTTACCAAGTTTATAATCTTAATGAATGTTTTAGTGTTATTTATCGGAGATAGTAATAAGTATTATGAGATTGTGTTTTTCTCATAGGGAATTTAACTAAGTAAAAATATTATGAGTGGTGGCTACATTATAAATAGAAGTCAACAAGAAAATTATGTTAGAATTGTTTTAAATGTGCCTTAAAACTTTGGACTATATATTGAATTCGGTATGAGCAATTGTGCCCTTCGGGGATGGTTGATTTAATAAGGTCAGTAAACCGTTTTCGTGTAAATTAAAATCTGTGAGTAATTTAACTATCTACAACTGGTATGGGACGGTTGTAGATAATTAAATCACTCGAGTTAATTTTGTTAACTTATCAATCTTTTGAAAGTTCTTAAATTGTGAGTGGTTTAGTTAATTAAAACTGGTATGGACCGATTTTAAATAAATAAACCATTCGGGTCTCTTTGAATCTCTTTTTATATTATCCTTTCGAATTCTGAAAGATGTTGTAATTTTTAGAAAGACTTGGTATCCTAAAGATATAAATTGTACAGAAGCAAGTAGAAAAGCAACCTAGTTCCCCTATAATGATTAATTGTATTCAAGTTTTGATTCGAGAAATGATTTGATAAGTGTGGAATTATTATTGTGTCGGTCACAGTAGACTCGGTTTTGTTTTGGAGTGGGATCGGCTCCGTTGTGGGCGGCCAACCATTCAATTTGAATATTGATTTGTCACTAGGCCGAAACATAATTGAAACCTTTAATTGTGATAATAGAATATTGACGTTAGAAGATTTATTAAAGCATTTAGAGTTCTAGGTTGAACTTGAGAGTTTTATCACTATAGATTTTGTGATTGAGTTACATTGAAAGTAAAGAAGGGTATGTTATTTTGTTATAGAAAGTTGAATTATATTTTCTACTCGTTATATATATAGCTTGATGAGATGTTATTAATAAAGTCCTCACATATGTTAGGGGATGGTTCGATTGTATAAAACCCATAGTGTTAAATGGATTGGATAGACAACGTTCGGGAAGGTCCTTTTGGGAAGGTAGGAATGCTATTAAGTTTAACCTTGTAAAAAGTTGAGGAATCATTACTTGTTGTTGATGATATGCTACGGGCATGAACAATGGATGTTAGTAGTCAATAGTACGTATGGTTACCAGTGGTTGAGTGCGTATAATAGTAGTTATCATGCTAACATTAAGATAAAACTGTATGAGGCATAGTTTGAGAAGAAAATATCGATCTCTAATTTGTTGGGGTGAGTTTGGAGAGGCAAGGCCTAAGGTAAATTGGCGCCAATGTTCGTTAATCCATTTGAAGCTTTAGAAAAGGTTGGTGATTCGACTTATAGACTGGCTTGGAGAAGCTTATAGAGTATTTGAAGTTTTAATGTGATATTGTAATGTATTTGGTGACATAAGTTGTAATACTTTTATTTATTTATATTTTCATTAAGATCGTAAAAATTCGCGTTAGTGATAATTGTATAGTATGCTTGGATCATTGAGTGGTAACATCATATTATTAATGGAATTAGAATTTTTTTTTTTGGAAGAATCACCACATTGAAGAGACTGTTTGAAAATTGAAGTCTGAGGTATACATGTAACTGAGGCGGGTTGATCAGTTAGGTAAGTGACAGTCAAATTCGGGACGAATTTTCTTTAAGGGGGAGTGAGTGTAACGACCTAACCCTAGGCACAATTTTAGTATAATATTGTGTGCTTTTAATATTATTGTTAATATTATGTGTTCGTTTTTATATCTTTGATTTCTTTTATTAGGATGAGATAATTGAGAAAATTAAATAAAGTCCATGGGAAAAGTATAATAATTGACAATAAATAAAATGTGAGTAGTTAGGCTTTATTTTGTGTAGGGGAAAGAAATAAATGTTGAAAGCCTAAATTGGGTATGGGGGGACTACACCTTTCTCTTACTTCCCATTACCCTTCCCATACTCCCTCCTTGATCGGGCCCCCCCCTTCCCCTTTACCAATTATATACTCCACCTCCCTCCTTCCTCCTTACTCTTTCATTTTCTCATACTTTCCCCTAGCAAGAAAACCTCCATGGAAGCTCCCACCCCAAGTCTTGTATCTAAGCCATTCCTCCACCATTTTCAAGTTCAAGGGTACTTTTGAAGTGGGATCATCTAGGAGAATCAATCAAGCTAAGAAAGTCCTAAATCCATCTCCTATTTTTAAGTGAGTTATTATGACCCTTCTCTTCTCTAAATGTTCATGAGATATTTATTGTTGTTATTGTTGTTAAAATGCTCATTGGATGCTTTGGAAACTCTCATGGAGTGGAGGTATTGATTTAGATCATAAGGAAATGTGGTTGTTCTAGGAAGTGTTAAAGAATGAAAGAAATGGGTAGAATTAGTTTAGAATGTTTTGGAATCCTCTTTAAAGTTGAGAAATGGGTAAATAACATGGAATGATATTATTGTTCATGGAAGTGAATTGGGAGTATAAGAAATGGGTGAAATTAGTTAGAAGAATTAATTTGAAATGTGTTATTAAAATGGGTTGAAAATCTTGTGTTGAATAAATTGGATTTATATTATTTTGGGGTTTAAATGATTTAGGATGAGAAATGGTTAAGTTAGAGATCCTCTTGGTATTCTTGAATATTGGGTTAGAATAAAAGAAGAGGAAATAAAGCTTGGTGAAAGAAATGAAATCTTGGAAAGTCTGATTGGGCACTTGGGCGGTCGCCCAAGAGGGCATGAGCGGCCGCCCATCTTTGCCCGAAGCAAGAGTGCCTTAGGAAAGCCTCTTGGGCGGTCGCCCGAAGGGAGTTGGCGGTCGCCCAAGAGGGCGGCAACTTGGGTGTTCCTTAGAACCACTTGGGCGGTCGCCCCAGTGGCACAGTGATCGCCTACCATGCCAGATCCTCCTTAGTCTTTTCTTATTGATTTACCAACAACCTAGTGGCATGACTCTTAATCATTATGACTTAGTGGAACCTAATCCAAATCAGGTATGAATTAACCCTTTTACACTTAAGTTATATTAGAAACTTAAGAGCATCTTAATTGGGTTTAAATGGAACTAAGGAAGCACTTTAAATACAACTCAGGAATTGATTCGACAATCTTGTTTGGACACTTATTAAATGTGACTTTCATTGGGTAAAGTGAACTTGGGTCCTTATAGAGATCATGTATTACTGAATAATGTCTAAGTAGGGATAATTATTGATGCTTTGTTATCATACTTGAGTACATATTCATGACTTGTATTATGCTTAGTGTATCACATAAATGCTGCACTCTGATTATTGGTTGAACATGAGTATATTTTACCATGTGACTATATTGCTTATTTATGCATAGTGTGTAAAAAAAATGTTGCACTATGATGTTGGTTGAGCATGAGTATATTTTACCATGTTGCTATGTTGTTTATCCCCTTTGTGGATTTATTCAAGTATCTATTATGTGCTTGATAATGTGTGAGTCAGCTGACATTGGGGGTATAACATAATACGATCAATTATGGAAGTGTGACCTAATGTGATCGGATTATGTTATATCTGTGGCCGTCCCCTCCTGTGGCCACAGGATAGGGTATAGCATCTGTATTGAGCCAAAAGCCTTACAGAGTTGCTACTTGTCTTATTTGGTTCCACACTGAAAAACGGGTCTTATAAGGCGTGAGTATTGCTTAAGCGGCTCCTGTAAGATTGGAGTATTATTATACCCAATGTTGTGCGACTACATTCGAGACGGGAAAAGGTAAACCAAGGTAATGTAAGGTGTTTCTGACTTTTCCAACGTGTTATATGCAACTTGTTATGTGTTGCATCTTATATGGCATATTCTTTGCATTCATAATAGCTTCTTTGAGATTTATTCTCACCCCTCTCCCTTTCTTGTTTTTAGATTCGAGACGAGGTGGACCGGCCCAGTAAGGGCGGTGAGGAGTTTGGAAGTTATATTGTGGGAATTGTGCAGGTTTGATTAGGTTGGTATAGAAAGTGTGCTTTGGTATAATTCATTTATGGAATTGTATTTATAAATCTTCATTTTATGTTATAACCGAGGCCTTTTTGTAATTAAAACAGTTTCTTACTTTCTAAGTTAGTCAACTATTCCTCCATTGTGAAGAGGTGTAGATTTATTTTGAAATGATTACAACAATTGTATTTATTTTTGAATGATAATTAAAGGTTTTAAAAGTTAAGGAAATTTGGGTTAGTTTGAGGACGCTCCAGCTCGGGACACGTGTAGGTTCCGGGTCGGGGTCCTCACACCAAAGCAATTGTCATAAACTTCCAGAGGAACATACTTAGTAAGTCATAAACAAAACAATTTACACAATCTGTGATTCGATGGATAACTGAGTAAGTAACAGATTGAGTAATATACTCCAAAGTCTCACATTCATTTGCTCCAGGATCCAAAATCTAAAGTGAAGTTGAAGGAACCATCCAAGCAATTAAGCTCTGCCACTGATATATTTTGTTTATTAGAGACAACAATTCTTGGTCATCAGAGGGAGCATTTAATTTCTATATCAAACACAAGTGCTTCAATATCCACACAATTTCAATATTTAAGGGGCACATATTTGAGTCTCATTAACTTCGAGAACAAAAGCGCCAACTTATAAATAAGCAGATAAACTGCTAGTACTAGTAGATAATTTTCAAATGCAACTACAGACAATAGCAATCTAAGTTGATACATGTTTAATTCAAATGGTTTATAATAGCAGGCATGCTCAAGAAGCTCAAATTCAGTATAGATCTGGAATATACACAAATTCAGTACTACTGTATTGAGAGTACTCTTGAATCATGTATTCTGCATGGAAAAGAAATCTAACAGGAGGTACGAATTCAATTTGTTCTCTTGTTTACTTGACTCATGTTACTGTTGCCAGCCAAGTTCCTAGTCTTGTAACTCCTTCAAACCATCCTTCACAATTAAATTGATAATGTGACAAGCACATCTCAAATGTAGATACTCACCATTAAACATCAAGGTTTTGTAACTAGTAAGCCTCCTTTTCATGTATTGCACAACAACATCATTGGCACTAGCATTATCCACGGTTATGGTAAACACTTTAGTAATCTCCCACTGCCTTAAACATTGCTCAAGTACTCTACCAATGTCCTCTCCTTTGTGACTAGTGATATTACAAAAGTTGATGATCCTTTTGTGTAGCTTCCAGTCTTTGTCCAAGAAATATGCTGTTACCACCATATAATTTATAGTTTGAATAGATGTCCAAGTATCAGTGGTTATAGAAACTCTTGTATCACTCTCCTTAAGCTGGCTCATCAACAAAGCCTTCTCAACATACACTACTAGAAACAAGCCTTTTACCGACGGAAATTTCCGTAGGTAATTCCACATATCCGTCGGTAAGTGTATATTACCGACGGAATAAGTCCGTCGGGTTCCATCGGAAATAATTGGTTGGTAATACCGACGGACAAATTCTGCCGGTATTTCCGGCGGATTGTCCGCCGAAAACTCTAAAATTTCGCCGGAAACCGTCCGTCGGAAATGAGATATGTCGGCCGGTTAACCGGAGCAATTGCCGGAGGTTACCGATGGAAATATCCGTCGGTAAATATTAAAAAAATAAATAAATAACCCCATTACCGACGGTTATAACCGTCGGAAACCATAAAATTTACCGGCGGATATGTCCGTCGGAAATCTAAACCCTAAACCGACGGATATGTCCGTCGGCAATGAGTTTTATTTTTTTAATTTTTTATTATTTTCCGACGGATATTTCCGCCGGAAATTAGTTTATTTTTTTTTTTTTATTAATTTACCGACGGAAATTTCCGTCGGTAATCTGTCCAGATTTTAAAAAAAAAATCTGTTTTATTATTAAACCACCTGTAAAAGACTGTAAACCTGTTCAAACAACCTGTTTTAAACAAATACAATTACAAACTACAAACACACACAAACAACATGTTTCACTTGTACATCAAATAAAATACATATGTTTGTCCAAATCAATCGACAGGGGAAGGGGAAAGGGGAAACGACCGGGGAAAGGGGAAAGGGTGTTTCGCTTGTACATCAAATAAAATACATATGTTTGTCCAAATCAAGCGACAGGGGGAGGGGAAAGGGGAAACGACCGGGGAAAGGGGAAAGAGGAAACGGCCGGGGAAAGGGGGAAAGGGAAAGGGGAAAGGGAAAACGGGGAAAGGGAAAGGGGGAAAGGGGGAAAGGCCGGGGAAAAGTGGAAAGGGAAAGAGAAACTACATATGTTTGTTTGTTTGTTTAATTACATGTCAATGAAAATTCATGTTTAACAACGACGAGCGCTGCCGCTGCTGCTACCGCTACCACCACCATGCATGTATAAACCTATCAAGATATTAATTAAAAAACAATATATCAATATATATACAAATAAAAAGACAATAATAAAATGTAAACATTATATATATGACATTTACAATTAAATAATACTTACTGGCCACTAGGAGAGATAGATATTTCCATTTTTCCTTCCTCATTAATAATTGCGTCCAAATTAACCCGCCCGGATGGTTCACTACGTCCAGAACCAGAAGTAGATCCCCTCCCTCCCGTCCTTGGTGAAACAAGACGATGGACAAAACCCGCAACCTTCCCTCTCTTTGAACGATTGCCTCGACCCGACATATCTAAACTAGTATATTATATATGTAGACAGAAAATATTATCAAGTAGAACAAAATTTAAATAGTAGGAAGCATTTAAATAGTAGGAAGCATTTATTGTCCAAATCATGAGATAGATGTAATATTACATAGCATGTAAAGAGTAACCAAGTAAAATTGAAAATCATGAGATAGATATAATATTACAGTGATAAGTGATATAAAATGTAAACATTATATATAAAACATTATACGAATTAAAACTAAAGCTGATTCATTCACTACAATCTTGATCACTATCACTACAAAATTCAATTTCTTCTTCACTAGTTTCCTCGTCGTCGTCTTCTTCCCCATCTTCATCATCGGACCCAGATATATACCCTTCTCCTTCCTCATCCTCCACATTGTCATCATCGATTTCATTGAAAGTGACTTCCTCCCCTAGTGGACGGGTGTTTTCGGCCATTAATGCTTCATCTTCGACATTATCATTCAAGGAAATAATCGGAGGTATAGGCATTTCCTCTTCCTGATAACAATCATTTAATGATGAATCAATATTTGAAGTAGACGTTTTTGCACGCAATGGTATATCAAAAGTGCTTCTTGCTTTGGTTTTCCATACGGCCCACCATCCGCTAGACTCTCTTCGTCGACGGGGTAGGGGTCATATACACCTGTTGTGCTTGAGATGCAAGAATGAACACATCATCACCATTATGCCTAGAAGAATGCTTTAAGTCAACGAGATCAAAAGTGCCATGTTTTGTAATGCCTCGCTCAGCGTCCCGCCACTCACAATTGAAAAGAACTACAGAATTTCCAAGCAAGTACTCCAATTCAATAACTTCTTTCAATACGCCATAATAATCGAGATTTCCCTTGAGATTGACCCCGCTATTCCAAGTTGATTTCGTTTGGCCATATTCTTCGGTGTGGAATACGTAGCCATTGACAAAATATCCCTTATATACATTCACTCTTAAGGACGGACCGTGTGCTAATGCTTGTAGTCTCGCAGCTTTTGCATCTCCACGGTTGTTCAAAATCTAAATAAAAACACATAGATAGTAAAAAACTCTTACTTCAAATTCTATTAAAAACATTGAATTAATGAATTGGCATTTACATAATTATTAAACCAGGAGGGAAATTCGTTGTCTGTCCTTATTGAAATCAATTCAGGCGCAATGTCTCCAGCCTGTTCTTCGAACACACTGCATTCAAGGAGAACATAAAGTTGCTTAGTTCGCATTAAAGTTATTAGGATTAACATTACTTAATAACAAATGAAGAATGCTTACTTCAAGTAGTCCTCGACCTCAGCACAGTTAAGGAGAATATTGAGTTTAGCCGCTTCTAATTCTTTTCTGCTTAGCATGCGCGTGCACTTTCTATTGCCAAGGAATCGACCATGAGAAGAAAAAACTGAAATTTTTCCATCAGGATCAGTGACTCCCCCATCATAATTGCGTCCCACTTTATTGAACCTTGTCTCAATGTCTGGGTGAAAATATGTTGAAACAAACGACACAATTTCATCGACAATCACTGATTCAGACATATATGCCTCAACTTTTGCTCTATTGCTCATTTTCTTTTTCAAACTCCCCAAAAATCGTTCAAATGAATACATCCATCTATACTGAACAGGTCCTCCAACTCTAGCTTCATAAGCTAGGTGAATTGGTAAATGCTCCATTGAATCAAAGAAAGATGGCGGAAATATCTTTTCAAGCTTGCATATTGTCACCACAATGCTCTCTTCGAGTCTTTTCATATCCTCAATACGAAGAGTCTTTGGGAAGTCAATGCTCAAGAATTCACTCAATTACATTAGGGCAACCCATATTTCATTAGGGAGAATGTCTCTAAATGCAATGGGTAGCAACCTATCCAATAATACGTGACAATCATGACTTTTCAACCCATATACCGTCCCTTCTTCTACATTCACACAGTTGCCAATATTAGATGCATACCCATCAGGAAGTTTCAAATCTTTCAACCACTGCAGAACACGTTGCTTATCCTCTCCTGACAGAATAAAGGGAGCAGCTGGTTTGAAATCTTTTCCATTAACTTTAGTAATGTTGAGATCTTTACGATTGCAAATCGCTTCAAGATCTAGCCGACCCTTGTATGTGTCCTTCGTTGAGGCCTTAAAACCCATCACTGTATTGAAAATATTGTCAAACACATTTTTTCAATATGCATGACATCAAGGTTATGTCTTATCAAGTTCGTCTTCCAATAAGGTAACTCCCAAAATATACTCTTTTTAATCCAGTTATGGTCTTTACCAAATCCGTCTGGTCTATCCTTTGAAAATATCTTTCCCCACCCGACATCAGACACCTCAGACACATGCTCAAAAATATCCTCGCCACTCAGACGAGGAGGGGGGCCCCGATTCTCAACTCTATTTTTGGTGAAAGCATTCCTCTGTTTACGAAATGGATGGTCACTAGGAAGAAACCGTCTGTGGCAATCAAACCAACACTCCTTCTTGTAATGCTGAAGTGTGAATGCATCTGTATTTTCCATACAATACGGATTGGCCAATCTCCCATGTGTGCTCTATCCCGACATCATACCATAAGCAGGAAAGTCATTAATTGTCTACATCACTGCAGCCCTCATGTTAAAATTTTGCAACTTGAAAGCATCCCATGTCTGGACACCATCATTCCACAGCTGTTTGAGTTCATCCATCAGAGGTCGAAGATACACATCAATGTTTTTGCCTAAATTCGAAGGCCCGGGAATGAACAAACTCAAATACATATAAGGATCAGTCATACATAACCACGGGGGAAGATTATACACTGTGACTATAACAGACCAACATGAATAAGATTTTGCCCCTGGTCCAAATGGAGAAAACCCATCTGTACATATCCCCAACCTTATGTTTCTAGGATCCGCAGCAAAATCAGGGTAAGTGGCATCAAAATGTTTCCATGCTTCACCGTCAGAAGGATGAGTCATCACACCCTCTTCACGAGGACACTCTTTGTGCCAACGCATGGCTTCTGAGCTTTCTTTTAATGCGTAAATTCGTTGCAACCTGGGAATTAGCGGCATATAACGTAACTGCGCCCGAGGATTTTTCTTGTGCTTGGCACTACCACGGCGTTGTGGCTTATACCTACTAAGTCCACATATTGAACATGAATCGAGGCCCTCATTTTCTTTATAAAAAAGCATGCACTGATTCTTGCAAGCATCAATTTTAACATACCCAAGACCGATCTGCCCCACCAACTTTTTCGTCTCATAAAAATTGTGAACCATATTATTTTCTTCGGGTAGCATCCGTTGTCCCCATGACATTATACGATCGTAAGTATGCTGGCTCATATTTGTATCAGCCTTGATAGTTAGAAGCTCAGTCACTTGCTCTAACACTGTAGCCTTTGCACCAGGATGAATTTTCTCATTTGCAGAGTCCATTAAATCCATAAACTTCTTTGCAACGGGATTTGGTACCTCTGTTGGATTAGGGTTCCAATCAAACTCGGGCCGGCCGCATTTCGAACCATATCATCCAAACCGACAGACGGCTCCTGTTCATCAATCAAATGTTCAGGTTCCCTTGGCGGACCACTTGATCTGATAGGATGATTGCGAACACTTATTTCAACCACATAACGCTCCCCGTGCGCTACCCATACCTTGTAACCATCAACAAACCCTGCCTCTAAAACATGTTTCTTTACCCATCCAACACTCAGATATTTTCTATTCTTACACTTTTTACAAGGACACCTAATCTTATCACCATGCATGCACTGGGGATGCGCTCTAGCAAACTCCACGAAATGTTCTAAACCTTCTAAGAATTGAGGTCTGACACCCCTTTTACCGGAATTACTACGATTATCCATCCAACTACGATCTTCTCCAGACATAATTAACTCCTGCATTTCATAATGTATTAACAGTTTAGATGTAATTAACGCATTACAATTCCCTAAATTTGGATTACAAACTTAAAAGCAACAAGACATGTTTCTTTAGGTTTAGAATTAGGGTTGGCTTCTATCGCACACATCTATCACATTTTTTTAATTATTAATTATTAATATTTTGAATAATTTTAAATAATAATATTTAATTCTTTGTTGTAAAGTATATCATTCCCTATGATGAAAGGACAATTCATGTCCATTAGGTTTAGAATTGGGTTGGCTTCTATCCCATTCCGAAATACACGTATGAATTGCAAATATCACCTTGTCTACTTGCTTTATAATCGAAAATCAAGAAATTTCGGCAGCATAACCCCATGGTCTCCAAGTGCACGACGTAGACTAGGTCAATCAAACACTATCGATTAAAATCGACAGTGTGTAATCAACCATATATGTCTAGTATACACTCAGAGAACAATAGGATTAATGCAACCGAAATATCTCAACTATCGACTATTCAAGCAATTTTAATAGACAATGATGATATTTACAAAACATATAATCGTGCATTTCAAGACTATCCACACGGACAATATAAGAATCGATGACTACATGTTGACCTCAGCATAATAAGTTAAAGATTCTTAAACGGGTTTCTAAGCTTTTGTGTTTCAACCGTCACAACGTCACGTCGTAACATTAATTTTTATTCATTACCGAAAAATGCATAATTTTACAATAATGAATTAACACACACATCTATCATATTTTTTAAATTATTAATATTGTGAATAATTTGAAATATTAATTCTTTATTGTAAAATTTGAAATTTTACAATGATGAATTAAATTAACATTTATAAACAAGATAAGAGTCGTTCTCATCCACAACTATCAAAACCCAATCTCATCTTAGACCAAGAAAGACAGAGCAAACAAGTTCATTGCCGTTTGAGCAAAGGATTTTCTGTTTAATAAGAATTTTTTTCAGTTTCACTGTCCTCCTCTCTAAGAATCTCAAGTGATGTTTGAGATCCTTAGAGAGAAAGAGACAGTAAAACCGAAAAACTCTTATTAAACAGAAAATCCTTTGCTCAAACGGTAATGAACTTGTTTGCTCTGTCTTTCTTGATCAAAGAAGACGAATTTTGATAGTTGTGGGAGAAAAAGGCTCTCATCTTATTTATATTTTAAGATGTTAACCACTAACCACAATATCCTATAAGCAGTGCCACTAAGAGTTTTCTTCCTAAAAAATGCTATGGATCTTAACTTCAACCAAAAATAAAATGTTCGCAAGAATCAATTCATTGGATTTATATGACTTATTGTTCATCTAAAAAATGCTATAGATCTTCATCTTACTCCCTTTCTTCCACTCATCTTTCTACTTTCTCTTTCTAGAATGTCACAGAGCATCCCGTTTCAAAACTTAATTAACCGATCAAAGCGAAGGTGAAAAACAACCGAAGTAACACTAACTTACAAAATTGCAACAATTCCTCAAATAGAGTGATTTACAACAACAATTAGGCATACAATAACAAACAATCTACTTCCCTGTGTTAACTAGATCTAAGCAAATCAACTTAGCAGAGGTGAGTAAGAAATTGCAACACTGATACGATCTACTAGTAAACAAACAATGTGATCCAAAATAACGAAGAAGAAGAAATTAAAAAAATAACACCACAAAATAAAATTTAAGCACATGTACAATCGGGGCAAAGAAGAGCACAACCGACTAAAAATATAAGTTCCTATTGTCTCCATTTTAAAATAAGGGTTTCTCCAGAGAAAACATTAATATCCTTCGTATCTCAAAATAGTTACGAGATCCTCAAAATATGTACTATCATTTAGTTATTTCATAATTATTCTATTTCAGAATAATAATTATGTGGTTCTTATAAATAAGATAATTACACTTTCTCATTTACCCAAGCTCAAAAATGTTCACTTTTACGCTTGAAAGAAGATCAATATTTATCTTTAGCGCCATTTAATTTCCATATTGAAACTCGAAATCGTGCAATACTCCTATTTTTCAATAAATATTAATTATTTATATATTGTAATTTTAAATAATTTTCATTTCTAAGGAAGCTATCAAATTAATACACAGTTATTCGACCTCGTTAATTTGATTACACACCCTAATCCATTTGTTTCAAAATTAGGCATACTTTCGTAATCAATACTTGAGAGAGAGAAATCCAGTGAGAGAGAGAGTGAGAGAAAGAGAGCTTACCGGCGACGGAGACGCGACAGCCGAACGCGGCTCTCGGCGGCAACGACGTTGTTCAGAGGGCGACTGCGAGAGAGAGAGAGAGAAAGCGAGTGAGAGAGAGAAATCGATTGAGAGAGGGAAAGGGATTGAGAGAGAGAAAGAGAGCTTACCGGCAACGGAGACGGCGACGGCGAACGGCTTCCACGGCGGCGACGGCGTTTGTTCGCGAGATTGCGATGAGAGAGAGAAAGTGAGAGAGAGAAATCGAGTGAGAGAGGAAGCGATTGATAGAAAGAAAGATGCTTACCGAAAGACGGCGACGGCAACGGCGAACGACGCGTTAGGGTTTGCGTTCGCGAATGACTGAGAGAGAAGAAGCGTAATAAAATGAAGGCGTAATTAAAAATGGGATTTTTTTCGTTATATATAGGGCGTATTTACCGACGGACGTGGCCGTCAGTATTACTGACGGAAGTTTTTCAATTACCGACGGACAAAACGAAATTTTAAAAAAAAAAATCCCGGTAAAATAAAATTAAATTTCCGTCGGTAACCGTCTGTTTTTCGTCGGTATTACCGACGGACGGTGTCCGTCGGTAAAAGTCCGTCGGTAAATGCCCTGTTTCTAGTAGTGATAGTACTTGTCCAAAACGCCTTGACCAACTTGTTTCCTATTAAGTGGTTTCCAGTTTGGTTCCAACTCTTTGCATAAAAGCAAAAATCCCTCCTTTTCCACGAACTTAAATGGAAGCTCGTCCTTGATGATCATCTCAATGCATCTATCATCACACCTCTGCTTATTAAACTTTCTGTATCCTGTCCCTCCACTCACATTATCCCGACTTAACTTTGTTTGTGTTGGATTAACATCTTCATACAATGGGTGTAATTTGCACTTCTTTCTATGGTAATTCATGGAACTAGTGCCATTCTTATCCGAGTCACACGACACTTTCTCGTGGCAATAGTTACAGGTGCAAGTTTTGGAATCAATTTCACCATTTGGATGCTTACACCTAGTATAATAATTTCATAATTTACTTCTGTTTGCAGGATCTTTCCTCTTTTTCCCTCTATTTGCTCACTACTAGTATCTCCAGATACTGGAGCGGATGAAGACGGAGGAATCGATTGAGAAGAACCTGTAGTTACAGGCCTCGATTGAGAAGATTCCATCCTGTTTCAAACATAATTGATAAAATAAAATTAACAATCTAATAATTTTGAAAATCCAAGAAAAGATAATGTAGCAAATTCAGTCCAAAACACGAATTTACAGAAAACCCATTCATTTCCAACACAAGCAAAACAAAAACACGAATTTACACAAGCAAAAACACAAATTCAGTATAGATCTGGAATATACACAAATTCAGTACAGATCCAAGGCCTGTCAAGAAGCTCAAGAAGCACAGTCCTAATATTTAGCCAATCAGCAATAAATCTAAAATATACCAAGCCTAAAGTAGTCTCAGACCAAAATAGTAACAGAGCATAAACTGAATGACGATCGAAAATGAGCAATATAAAATAACATCAATTAAATCAGCATCAATCTTACCGTGGGGTGGAGAGGAGCTGGTGTCGGCGGCGCAAGGTTGTGGGAAGAAGAGAAGACCGACGGAAGGGTGAGGGAGAGAAAGAGCGAGAACGAACGACGCCAAGAAAGAAGCGTGAGGGAGAGCGAGAACGTCGGCCACTGAGAGAAGAAAGAAAGACTTTTTAGGGTTAGATTTTTTTTTAATTTTGTAATTTTTGTTTATATGTATATAATAATATATACTTCCTCTGTCCCGCTACAAACCGCACACTTTCTATTTTGGGCGTCCCATTACAAACCGCACACTTCCTAAAATGGCAAAGAATCTTTACTATTTCCTCCACTCATTCTCTCTCCTACATTATTTTAATACTCACAACACCATTATAATTTACTATTCCCTCAACTCATTCTCTCTCCTATTTTACTTTTACACTCACAACATTTATATCATTATTTTTTTCCTTAATTCCCGCGCAAACAGTATCAGTGCGGTTACTAGCGGGACGGAGGGAGTATTTTATATTTTTTAAAAAAAATAAGTCGATATTTCGGTATACCAATCGATTTCACTTCTATATACCACGTACCAACCATTTTCACTAATTGGTATGGTACTACCGTACCGAAAATTCGGTATACCGATTTCACTGTACCAATTACAATTGGTACGGTTGGTATATTGATTGGTTGGTACGGAAGAGTACCATTTGCCAGCCCTAATTATATGTACTTTCTAATCCTTACATCTTACTCCCTCCGTCCCACTCCATTGTAAACCAAATTTTTGGGCACGGAAATTAAGAAAAAATAGGAGAGAGAAATAGGTGGAGGAGGTGTTTGTGAGTATGAAAAATTAAATAGGAGAGAGAATGAGTAGGAGGAATAGTTAGGAGAAAGAATGTTGTGAGTGTAAAAGTAAAGTAGAAGAGAGAATGAGTGGGTGGAATAGTAAAAATTCTTTGCCATTTTAGACAGTTCACAATTGAGTGAAATGTCCCAAAAAGAAAATAAGTCCACATTGATGTGGGACGGAGGGAGTATTGGTTAGTATTTACAACTACCTAACAACCTAACAATACTATTTCTAACTGACACAACGGAAGACAAAGCTATTTACACTTCAGGCCTTTATCTTTGACCATTGTACATCCACTACCCTGCACACTCTTGTCCTGATCTATAACAACTTTTGAATCTTTTTTTTTCTAATAGGACGGACCGACCGACGGAGAGAATAATGTTTATCTTAATTTAATTTAATTTTATTTTTGGTTAGAGGCAGGGCGGAGCGGGAATTTAGAGGGGCAAGATTATACGGGGTTCGGGCGGCGTCCGAAAAAAATTTTCTCGGGCAAGTAAAAAATGGGTCGGATCCATGAAATACAATGTATTTTAGTTAACAAAAATGATAAAAGTAAATAATTCAAAGAACGATTGAAATAATGTTGAAGTATTTAACGCAAACAATTTATTAAAATATATTACTCGTACAAAAAAGAAAATCAAATTTGCTAATTAAACTTGGGATAATAGGAAGAAAGACCAAAAACAAAAAAATGGGAAAAGCCTAACTAATTAATTAAGATTGAAAAAATGTGAGGAAATTAGGAGAAAGAGAAAAACAAAACTGTTAAGAGAAAGAATAGCAAAGATGGAAGACAAATAAAATTAATTGAAAATGTAGGTAGCAGGGTTTGAACATGGACCAAAGGCTTTAACTTCACCCTTTCTACCGCTGAACCACACCACTCACTGGTATTAATCTTGAAGTTAATTATATATATACATATATAACAAAAATATGGGGGGGACAAAAAAAATTTCCATCGTATTTTCGCCGTGGGGGCGAGTCTCCTGCCCCCCTGGCTCCGCCCCTGGTTAGAGGTGCAATTTAAAAATAAAAGGAGAATTATCACGGGCAAGGCAGTGTAAGATTATGTTAGAGAAGCAGGTCTTGGGTGGAGATGGGAGGTAGTTCAATAATGGCAGATTTCCATTTCCTTGGCTCAAATGTTGGTCTCGTACTACACCTGCTCCCCCCCCCCCCCCCGATCTTAGAATTATTACACTTCAGTCCAAATATGTCCTTTCTCATCTGTTATCCTCGTATAAACCACAAATGGCACGATCGTAATAATTGCCCAGCATCCATCCAGGACATTATCAGAAGAAACTGCAACCAATCAACCCAGTTGGGGTCCACCCCCAGCCCTTTTGCCCAAAAAGTAGGCCAAACAAGAGCCCTGGACCTGGTTATTTCTTCTTCTGACCGCTCTCCTTTTCTAGCTTTTTCCCTCTTAGCTATGTTTTTTTGGGATTTATGGTGTCTTTGACCCCTATAGTTTTATGTATGTTTAAACAACCCCCTCCAACATTACAAAAGTGGCGACTTGCTAAAAACTTGGCGTCTTTTGTGATAAAATAGAATAAGTCAGTTTAATTAGTTATTCTATTCCTATTATTTTGCATAATTAGTGAATCAGGATGAGAAGAGATCAAGTACTACTGTTACTTTGAACTTATTATTATTCCGTTGTCATGTGATGAGCAAGATGCAAAAACGTCCTCCTTATTTTGAGTTGTTTAGAAAAATGCTACAATATCATATATACGAAACTTCTTTGAAGTGTGTGACAAAAATTTAACAACATTTTCCTTGCAATTAGTTGAAAGTTCAAAATAAAATACTCCCTCCGTTCCAATCTAAATGTCCTAAAATGGGTTCGGCGCGGAAATTAAGGAAAGTGAGGTAGGGTTTAGAAAAAGTTTAAATGTTGTGAGTATGAAAAATTAAATAGGAGAGAGAATGAGTGGGTGGAATAGTTAGGAGAGAGAATGTTGTGAGTGTAAAAGTAAAGTAGGAGAGAGAATGAGTGGGGTAGGAAGAGTATAAAAATAATAAAAAGTTTCCATTTTGGGATTGAGTCATTTTAAGTGGGACGCCCAAAAAAAAAAGTTGAAATGTTTAGATTGGGACAGAGGTAGTAGATATTTATGGGCTCTACTATTGTCAAAATAATACTAGTTGCACGATTCACAAGAGAGAAAAGGGATGCGGTTGCATCTCACTCATCATATAGTGATTTAGGTTAAGGTAGGTGATGAAGAAATGTTATGTCTACATTACATTATACTCCCTCCTCCTTGCCAAATCAAGGGTCATCGGGGAGATTTCACGTTTCTTAAGAAATTTTTTAAAAAATGAATAGAAGTTAAATGTGGGATAGGGAATAGTAGTTAATGATTGATTTTTTTGTAAATATGTTAACTTTATAAGGGTATAATGAATATTTTTTTTGTAATATGGGGTAGGGAATAGCAGTTAATGATTGATTTTTTAATAGGAGAGAGAATGAGTGGGAGGAATAGTAAGTTAATGATTAATTTTTTTGTAAATATGTTAACTTTATAAGGATATAATGAATGATTTTTTTGTAAATATATGGAGATGATAAGGGTATAAATATATTAAAAAACTTGCCATTTATGAAAAGGAACTTTTGATCTGAGACGGATCAAAAAGAAAAGCAGAATCCTTGATCTGGGTAGGAGGGAGTAGATTTTATCCAACAAAAGGGTCGAATTGTTAATCAATCATCAATAAAGGTGAAATCTGCAAGCTTTTACTTCCTCTATATCTAAATAATCTTTCAACTTTTTTATCAATGTGACAAAGATATTTTTATAAGTAATTTTATGTTAATGAAAATTTTCAATTTGTTGTCATCATTATAAATATTATCAACAAATTTTAGATATTTATTCGGATAATTAAATCAATATAAATTTTTAATCAAAATACCTTTGAATTAACAACGAAAAAAATAAATAAAAAAAAGACTATTTCGAAGCGGAGATAAATCGATAAATAGGAAGTGGTGAAAGGTAAATTTTACATAGAATTCTTCCTAGTGCAAATTACAAAGCTGACTTGTCACTTTGAGTTGGATTCACCCGCACGTTCACAATATAACTAAGCCATAACAATACCATCATCATCCTTTTCCCTTTACTCCTACAAAATATTTCTTCTTCTGCTTAATTTCACAGTCATTAGTTATCTCTCTATGGAGATGGAGGAGCTCCACCATCAGCGCCGCCATTACCATCAAAATCAGCAGTTCCACCACCGGCGGTCATCATCATCAATTGCCACCATCACCGCCATATCATTCCTCATATTCGCCTCCTCCGCCGGCTGCACCGCCATTCTTAGTCCCACTCCAACTCACCAACAACTAGGCAAGTACACTAGAATTGGATTGCATTTAAGTTATTAACTCACGAGTTGACTCAGTGATCAAGAACTCAAAGTTAACTTTCTTGAACTGTATGAGTGTAGGATCCACCGGAGGTGAGAGTGGGTCGGCGGCGGCGGCAGAGTTAGAAATAGAAGGTATGGAGAGGAGGAGACTGGGTGGGCCAGGGTCATCACCACCCACGTGCAGATACAAATGTGGCAGGTGTTCACCATGTAAACCGGTTCACGTGGCGATTCAACCCGGGTTCAGTCTGCCATTAGAGTACTACCCTGAAGCTTGGCGTTGCAAGTGTGGCAACAAGCTCTTCATCCCCTAGGTTAGTCTTGCCCCCATTAATCAAACTCTTACTAGTCCTATTTTTATAATTACGTACGGAGTATTAATTAACTTATAATTACTGTATCAATGTCACAAATTAAATTGTACCATATGCAACTCTTCATTTATTTACTAGCACTTTGATCTCTGCCTTGCCTTTTCTGGAGTTTCAACCTTTTGAATTTTCACTATTTAATGATAAAATTGTTATAGTTAAGTTACTCTCCGCCTCACTACAAAATACATACTTTACTTATATACGGCGTTTCACTACAAATTACACATTTTTTTAAATTTGAAATATTTTATTATTTTTATATTAAACAGACTCAAGTGTCATAATTAGAACAATAATTCAATTATTATTCTCTACCCTACCCTAAGGGTATGTTTGACAACCTCAATTCCAAGACTTGAATTTGGAATTGAAAGAACAAAATGAATTCCGTGGAACTAATTTAACCCTTTCAATTTCAATTCAAATTGACGTAATCGAATGGGCTAAACATACTATAATAATTCAATTCTTATATTCTACCTCACTTTCTTTTCCGATACATCACTTTGTATCAGGTTCAAAAAAGCGGCCCAGAATCTTGGCGGCCAGCGCGCTGTATCTGCGTCTGAGCGGACTAGTCGGGATTAGTCGGGGTTGGGCCCTGGCGGGGCTTGGCAGCGTTGTCGAGGAGGCGCAGCTGGCGGGGCCTGGCGCCTGAGGCGGGTCTTTTAGAATGCTGTTTTGTATACTCACGACACATTCTACCCTAACACTTTTCCTTAATTCTCGTCCAAATAGACAATGTGTAGATTATAATGTAAAAAATAAATAAATTGACTATTTTAACATTAAATACTTAGAGTGGCTGATTTAATACGGTAGGGGAATTGAGGGTTAACTGACATTTTATTAAAATAAAATTGAAAGAAGGAACAGAGTAGATGGAATGAAAGGGGAGTGAAATTAACCCTCATTAATATAATGGTACATTAATAATACATTTTAAAATTTTCATTTTAGAAGTTAAGGTTGATGATTAATTTTCATATATTATTAATAAAAATATATTTAAGTTGACCGAACTGCAACTTCAATCTCGTGTATACTTAATTTTCTATCTCTTGTTTCTGAGTATAGTTGTGGGTTGTGATCTCTTTTCATGTGAGATGATAGAGAACTTTGGGAATGTGGGTTGTTTACGACAGTATATCTTTAAAACTTTGAAATTCAATTTCATACTCACAACACTTACACTATTTATTTATTTAATTTTCGTATCAAAACAAATACTCCCTCCGTCCCAGCGAAAGAGTCGGTAAATTTGTCCGACACGCAAAATAAAAAATGTGATGTAGGAAAGAGAAAAAGTTTAAATGTTGTGAGTATGAAAAATTAAATAGGAGAGAGAATGAGTGGGAGGTGATGTAAGAAAGATAATGTTGTGAGTGTAAAAGTAAAGTAGGAGAGAGAATGAGTGGAGAGAATAGTGATTTAAGGTTTCCTTTTTGGGAAAGTGGCTTTTTAAATGGGACGCCCAAAAAGGAAATAAATGGCTCTTTCGCTGGGACGGAGGGAGTATGTAAATTTAGCTAAAGCGAAGGAAGTAAACAAACATTTTGATATTTTTTATTTACAATATTTGTATAAACCGTCCACGTTCTAAATACTCCCTCCGTTCCACCAATTGCTTCACCCTTTTTCTCCGGCACGGGAATTATGGTAATGTGAGGGAAAAAAAATGTTGTGAGTGTAATTTGAAAATAGGAGAGAATTAGTGGAGTGAATAGTGAATTTGAAAAGTGTTGTGAGTGTAATAGTGTTTTAGGAGAGAGAATGAGTGGAGAGAATAGTGAAGATTCTTTGCCAAAAAGGAAGGTTTCTAAGGCGGACGCCCTTTTGGGTAATTAGTGAAGCTTTTATTGGGACGGAGGGAGTATTTTACATTAATATTTACTACAAATATTTTATATTTCATAGTGATATTTGTACAAAATAGCATCCATTGTTCTAAACTTTGTTCCCCTGGGTGGCCTAGATTGCTAGGCGCTTTATAAACGCCACACGACAAACATCAATTTAGTCTAGGTCGATATCACAATAAAATAGGATTAATTCCTTCCTACCCCTCTAGCCCAGATTTTAATTCATAAAAATTCATCCCAGATTCAAAACTCTAAACTCAATAAAAAGCTCAGATCAAAATATCGTGTAAACCCAAAACTCCTTTGACCTGATCAAATATGATTTCTAAATACTCCCTCCGACCCGGACCAAGGGTTCTTGGAGGGATTTTACGCTTCTTAAGAAATTTTTTTAAATTGGGTAAAAAATTTTAGGAGAGAGAATGTAAAAGTTAAATGTGTGGTAGGAAATAGGAGAGAGAATGTAAAAGTTAAATGTGTGGTAGGGAATAGGAGAGAGAATGTAAAAGTTAAAAATATTTAATATGAGAGAGAATGAGTGGGAGGAATAGTAATGGTTTTTTTGTAAATATATGGAGATGATAAGAGTATAAATATATGGAAAATTTTCCATTTAAGGAAAGGGACTCTTGGTCTGGGACGGACCAAAAGGGAAAGTAGGACTCTTGGTCTGGGACGGAGGGAGTATGAATTTTACCCCTCCCCTCGTTCACCCAACGTATATGATGTTGTTAAGTCTATCCCGTCCTTTTTCTAAGTTATTTTAGAAAAATTGAATCAAAATGTAATCCCGTCCTTTTCTAAGTTATTTTAGAAAAATTGAATCAAAATGTAAAGTGTGGGATTCGAACTCTAAACCCTCCACTATAAACCAAGGTCTTAGCAAGCAGCCGATAACTTTGTTTACGTTTAATTTTGCAATATATTTGATTAGTATAAACTGTGGAGGAAAATTAATTTAAAAAAAAAAGAGATTTCACAATCAATTAATGAGATTCAATATTCAATATTCAAATTTAATCAAATCCTATACCAGTTGCTATAGGACCATTCAAAGGTCTTAATACGTTGGCATAAGATTGTGTGAGGTCCTATACTACTTGCTATAGGACCATCCAATGGTATTATAGCTTTGTATATGATGTTGCTATGTCATATATCATTTTCTATAGGACCATTCAAAGGTCTTATAGCTGTGTATATTATGTTTCCAAGTCCTATACCATTTGCTATAGGACCATTGGAAAGTCTTATAGCTTTGTATATGATGTTGTTAAGTCTATACCAGTTGCTATAGGACCATTAAAAGGTCTTAATGTGTTGGTATAAGATTGTGTGAGGTCTATATCAACTTGATATATGACCATTCAAAAGGTCTTATAGCTTTGTATATGATGTTGTTAAGTCGCTGTCAAGTTCTTTATAGGACCATTCAGCGTCTTAATGCGTTGGCATAAGATTGTGTGAGGTCTATACTACTTCTTATAGGACCATCCAATGTCTTATAGCTTTGTATATGAGATGTTGCTATGTCATATATCATTTGCTATCAGGACCATTGAAAGAAAGGTTCTTATAAATTTGCATGTATATTATGTTCCTAGGGGTCCTATACCATTTGCTATATGACCATTCAAAGGTTCTTATATGAATGCCTAGATTATAAACTCTTTCCCCTATACCATTTGCTATGAATTTGCCATTATGACTAGTTCTGTACGGCTTATACTCCAAGATACATAAGAGTAATAAAATATAGAGAGTAATCTGCATAGTCATATACCTTTAGTTATAAGACTAATTTTAGTCTTATTTTTTAAGGTATAAGACTAATTTTAGTTTTATACATTTCAGCTGTGTAAGACACGACTAGGAGAGTGTATAAGACCGACTGGAGATTGAGGTACTATATAAGACAAATTTTCACATTTTAAAGAAAACGTAAAAATTTATAGTGCTGGTTTTTTTTTTACTCTTAAATTTTAAGATATAAGAGTAATTCTAGTCTTATACCCAAATATATACTTAATTAAATTCTTGAATATTGAATCTCATTAATTGATTGTGAAATCTCATTTTTTTAAAATTAATTTTCCTCCACAGCTTTATACTAATGAAATATATTGCAAAAATAAACATGTAAACAAAGACATTGCCAGCAGGTTAAGCACCTTGGTTTACCATAGTGGAGGGTTTAGAGTTTGAATTTCACAGTTTCTCTACATTTTGATTTCAATTTTCTAAAATAACGCATAGAAAAAGAAAAGGATGGGGTGGAAGCTAAGCCAGGGTCCGTTACTGGGAAGCTGGACTGGGAAGGAGGGGTATTCTGGAGGTATATTAATTCCAACAAATAGGTTCCTCGAGGAATTTCTAAGATCCACCGATTGGGTATTTATAGATTTGTGAGTCTTACTTAGGGGTCTTAGGATTGTGCTTCAAAGCTAGAAATAAAATATGATTTAAAACATGCCGTGCCTACATATTTTAGCTTTACTGTATTTTCTAATTTACATTTAAATTATTTATTTCCGTGTTTTTGAAATCTTTTCTCAAATATTCATTTTAAAAATATTTTCCAAAATAATAACTCTTTCAAACTATTTGCCAAAATGAACTTTTTAACTCGCTACTAGATGCTTTGACTGAATTGCTACTCTTAAAATCTTAAGTTTTTTTTTTTAATATCATAATAAAATTGAAAAAATTTAAATTCGCTATTTTCAAATAAGCAAATTTGAGCGATAAAAATATGAATTCAGCTACATTTGCTAGCTAGTTTTGAAAAAATGGTACATTTTGGCAAATAATTTGAAAAGGGTTGTCATTTTACTGAGACATATTTTTTTTAAAATGAATTGTTTGAGAAAAAAAGGAGGATCCCGTATTTTTGTGACATTTTCAACTTTATTTCACCATAATGCTATAAAATATATCTAGCTTTCTTGGTACCGTCTCAAGCACTCCCGACGCTTGATCCAGACTTCGAAGCCTTAATGCCGTCTTCAATCGATTTTTAGAATCTTAAATATACCTCCTGCAATACTTATACGCTTTGCTCCTAACCTCTGGAACTACTGCTCCCTTGCAATGGGGTTGTAATTTTACTACACGTAACCTTTTGTTTATTTTTTTCTCAAATCAATAGTTGAGATTAAACAATTTCTTGAAACCGATTTTAATCCCCAAGCGATTGTAATAAATGAAAAGAAAATCATGATCTAAATAACAGTAGAGTGTAGCAAATGAGGTGGATCCTATATGTAATAATTCATATTGATCGTCCATTTCCAAACAAGAAATGTGACCAAATTATAAGCTCACACACATAGCAAATTCAAATTCCTTTGACCCCACAAGCTAGCTCTCCAGCAATAAGGTAAGGAAAATAGTAAGAAAGGTTTTGTGCACGAGTGGTGGAAGGAGCAATAATTAGTGACAAGTATCGTAATTCTTGCTAATTTCTTTTTAGAGTTAATTACAAATTTGGTGCCTGAAATTTATACACGAATTTACATGTCTCATGCACTCTGAGGATGGTTTGAGCCCTATATTGTTATTAAAAAAAAAATCCAAATCCCTTCACGATGTAATTGATTGACAGTGTTTTGTCAGGAACCCACACACAAGTCTTCTATCACAGAGAGAGAGAGAGAGAGAGAGAGAGAGAGAGGAGGACCCCCCCCCACCCCCACCCCACAAGGCCACAAATGGTCGCTACGACACAAAGGAAAAGTCGTCCAAATTTGCTCTTTATCAAATTTATATAGGAACGAGATCATGTTCCACATCCGTCCTAGATGTGTAGGAAATTTACCCACATATCCTTAGATCCGTGACATCCGTCCGAGATGTGTAAGAGGCCAAGACATGAGGTTTTCAAATTTCAATACAAACAAGTGCGCTTGTTTCTTTTGGTTGTTTTTGGAATTTCGACATTAAAAGGAACCCCTAAAGCAAAGGACAAATAATCTCTCTCCCATTTACCCTACTTAGCTCAATAAAAGAAGAAGCTAGTGATAGACAAATGGAACAGACACCCCACTTCTCCAATCTTTTTCCACCTGACAATGTCCCAAACACTAGTACTCACCCTTGCTTTATGTAATGCACTGATATTTGTTTTAGGAATATCTTCAAAACCACATCACTAAGGGGTCTGAATTCTTAAGTATTTTTTATACTGAATTAAGCATGAATATAATCTCAAAACTAACAAATCTTTTCTAACTTAATGTTTGTTCCAACTTTGTAGTGTCAACTTGCCTCAATTTGCTACGACATTTATTCCGAGACGGAAAGAGTACTACTAGCCCTTGCTTTTTGTAAAGCACTGATATTTGCTACAATGTCTTCACTCTTCAACACCAACATTACTTAGAGGACTGAATTCTTGAGTCAGATTCAAGTAACAAGAAAATTAAATAAAACTAAACTCAAAAACGAACAAATCTTTCCCAACGTTATATTTGTTCAAGATACATACTCCATTTGATCTTGTATAAATTGTAAATCATGTCAACTGACGCTATCGACAGTCCAAGTTGGCAGGCCACTGATATCATAGAGGTTCATGATAGATAATTGGTGTAAAACTGTAGACATAAAAACCTATTTTTCATAGTAAATGAAACCACCTCATGAACCTCAGGAAACAAGAAAACCCATGATGATGAATGCACCGTAGCATAAGGAATTACTCCCCCCCCCTCCCTCCGTTCTAAAATAAATGCCATGTTTCTAAAAAAGGATGTAACTTAGTTCACTTATACCATGGTACAAACAAGGTACAAATATGTTAAGCACCATCCTTAAAATGTTTGACAGGTCAAACGCAAAGTTTTTGTTGTTCATGTCATGATCATGAAAGTTGTCATTTTTTTTGTTTGATATCAGCAATTCTTTTCTCTCTCCAAATAGGCAACTCTATTTAGCATATGAAGTGTCAACTTGCCTCAATTTGCTGTCCATCTGGAACGTCCGTGTTCTCTTGTGTTTTCACATCTGATTCAACTTCCGGTGGAGGAGGAAACACTTGCGACACCAACTCCGCCAACTCCTCGGCACTTTCTCATACGATTCTCAGCATCCTCTACGATCTTCACAAAATGGGGCAAAAAGAATAGATGAAATTACAACCTTGCTCAACTCAATAACAATTACTCCCTCTGTCCCAAATTGAATGTCCAAAACTTTTCAAATTTGCTCTTGATCAAGAGCAATTTTTTTTTTTAAATGGTCATTCATTTTGAGACAGAGGTAGTAGAAAGCAATGCAATGTAAAAGCACATCAAGTAAATAAAAGTTATCAGCAATGTGATCGTGGATCATACAGAAAGATGTGAAACTATCATGCAGCAGTAAAACTAGATTCCATCAAGCAAACTATTGGAGGAAGGACTAAAACATTCTAAATCATATAAGCAGATCGTCATATGTCAAGGTTAAGAAATGTCAACAAAAAATAACTGCAGCCTCTCAGCTACACAAATCTACAGATAATTTTGCACAAATTCTCAATGCATCTATGGCATGAGCAAAACGTGTAAAAGTTATTATCCATGTCTTTGTAAGTGACAATGAGAATTTACATAAAACAATGCATATAGTGTTGATGTACATTCAACAGGAAAGATTTTGGTACTCCCTCCATCCTAAAATGATGTTCCCATTTGACTATTCAAAGTTTTTAGTGATATTAAATTACCTTTAATGAAAGTAAATATTACACACATAGTTTTAGAGATTAAAGAGCACACTTTTTATCACAAGGATAAGGTTGGAAGTTCAATGGTCTTAATTCCCCAATTTTGGAAATAAGACGATCTTTTGGGACAAACAAAAAGGAAAGAGAGACTAATTTTCTGGGATGAAGGGAGTGTAAATTAAAAATATAAAAACTGAGATACCGGATCGATTTCCACCAAAGAACTTGGAGCAATGTTGATGATGTTTAACGTTTCAGCTTTTGCAAGGTTGTACTTTTGCTCTTCTCCACAAACTCGCTGATGCTTTCTCTTGTTTGTCTGCTGGCAGCAGATTGCTTCAAATAATCATAAACCTAAAACAAATAAAATGAAAGGCACCCGTCACACAAAAAGCAGCATATTATAATAAGAAATAAAGGATAAGTGTGTATAAGTTTATAATTATAACCTTGTCTTCTGAAGGCGCCACTGGACGAGCAATAACCCGTTTGGGATCCTTTCCTGCCCCTCTAGATTGTAAGAACTCAAAGAGTTCAAAAAATTTGACAGTGCACCAGCATTAGCTTTGAGTCTGCACAATGTTCAAATAGAGTAATTTATTTCCGGACAAATAAAAGTTTAATTCTTTGGTAAGCTTAGAGTCAAAGAGTGATGGTCAAGTGCAACGAGATGGTAGTGACTTACATCTTCATCAAAAGAAAATAAGCTGTTTTGTCAAGGAAACTGCAAAACCATTATCAGAGCAAATGCCCACAATTTAGTTCAATTTTCAACCACAATTCCAAATAAGGCTTCTTTTTTTTTTTGATAGGATCCAAATAAGGTCAGTATTAGAAAGTTAGTACAGAATAAAAATTAGTTATCCTCAATCTTTATAGATTACTAACATAAATGCATTATTATTTGTAACTTTATTTATATTTTCACAGGAATGGTAAAAACTTGCAGTTTTGCTCTCAAATTTATGAACAGCTTGAATTAGCATAAACAATAAGCGCCAACATTTATTCCTAATTGTACACAAATCCACTAATACTATGCATGTAGATGTAGACAGCTGATAAAAATAAATCATTCATTTTCCTTCAGAAGAAAATATACCTCAAGAGGATCAATGCTTAGTTCTAAAGTTGAAAACTTTCACTTTACTTGGAGCTTCATTATCCCATGAAATTTCAAATGAACACCACCATTTAATTTGGAACTAAATTGTAGTTATTAATTCACCTACTCCTCTCTCTAGATTCTTGCTCTTCATTGATAAATAAACTAAACATGGGATCGATTTATTTTACCACCTTTTACCTCCACAAAAATCAAATAAATCATCAACAAATGACAAAGGAACTGAGAATGAACGAGCTTAATAATGCAAAGAAAGTTATTAACCCTAAAAAATTTAAGAATTGAGGATTTTAAAGCCACTTAGAAGGCTGGAAGCAAAATTATACATTAACAGTAGTGTAAAAACATAGACATTAGAAATAGCTTAGAACAAAAATAGGAGCTATATTGGAGTGATGTTGTTGTCAAAGATATGTGCTTGGGTGTTTGTGTGTGTGCATGTATCGGGAGAAGGAAAAGTTGTGAGCGGAGAAGTTGTGCCAGGTCGTAACAGGAAAAGTGCTTATTAAGGGAATTTTTTATCACAACCCTTTCGCCCAGACCCAACCATCCAATTGCTTAACTAAACCCAGTCTAATTTCAATCCAGCCCAATTCATCAAGACACTAGAGTCAATACAGGTTACTTATTTGTCACCATCTGTCTGTGCCGGGAAAACCCCTCTTCTTCCTCAAAAGCCTGGTTTCCTTCTTCTCCAAATCTCCTTCTGGTTCTCCACCATAGACAAAGAACACAAAGTAGAGACTAAGCTCAGTCCTTAACTCGGAGAACTCTTTCTGTTGCTCAATTAAAAGCCGAAATCAAGTGGTTTTCTGGCAGGTGTGCGTGGCTGCTCTACCCGTGTTTCTGTTGTTTATTTTGATACACTGACTCTGGGTTTGCCATTTTTGCTTTTGATGTTTATTACTCTGTATAAGTTATAACTTTGCTCCTATACTGTTTTCATGTCATCTTTGAGTATTTGGAATGACCCAGGTCAATTTTCACTTGATTTGAATCAATTCTTGATCTGGGGTAATCTCGGTTTGGCAAATGAATCCCATCTCTTTTCTGTATTTTATGTAAACAATTGTTTTCTTTATGATGATTATAAACTTTTTCTTACTGAAAATTTCCAATAATACTACTCAGTTAGCGATTAGCTTTTCATGCTTATGAAGTGTAAATTGAGTCGGGCTCGGGTGTGATCGTTGCTCCTTCAGAATGGTGTGAACATTGTTCTCTTCTCCGATACTCCTTTTCTGGGACCCTTCTTTGTCTGCTAATCTATTAATTTAATTAACTTTTAGAGATTAGGGTCATTGCCCCATAAGTTCCTTTTTTTTTAAATCTATGCTCAATAAGTTCCTTTTAAATGAGTGTATCATTTTTTTGTCATTTTGGACGAAAATAACCCCCCAAAAAAATGTTGTATTATATTTTTCAAAAAAAAATAAAAAAAAAATCGGAATGTTGTATTATATTTCCAGAATGTTGTATTATAATCAGAATGTTGTATTATATTTTCAGAATGTTGTATTATATTTTCAAAAAAAATGATAATAATAAAATCAAAAAAATCAAAATGTTGTATTATATTTTCAGAATGTTGTGAGGGCAAAATTGAAAGTTCACTTGTAAAAAGAACTTCCCGGTCATTTTAATACAATGAGGAACTTAGTGGGAAGTGATTTGTTCCAAAAGGAACTTATGGGGCAAATTCCCTAGAGATTATGCCATGATAAACAGTGGTTTTTGTGCCCTTTGAACTGTTGCTAACTTGTGATTGGAAACTTAAAATGTTATACTAAAGAAATGTCCTGTCTTGCTTTGATAAATACTATAGCATTGAAAATTCATAAAAGCACAACGTTGTGTGAGAGACTATATGTAAAGTTGTTTATATAGAGTGTAACTTTAATCCCGAATTGCATTCCAAGTTATTTGAGTTGTGTTGGTAACTCAGTTTGGTGGGTTCTGTTCGAGTTCGTGATTAAGATACTTTTTTTAAGATTTATGCTATTTAGTTAATCAAGAGAGAAAAATAGAACATTTAAATATATAAAATCTTTTGCAAGAGAGGGTTATTGTACAATGATACTATAAATAAAATTGATATGCTCTTTTTTTTTTTTAAATGCAATTTAATCTGAAGCCTGTATACTTAAAAAGAGAAGAACCTAACCAAATTGCTCTATTTTGTGCTTCATGATTCAACTAGGTGTTACAGACTGTACACATTTAACTAAGTAAACTCTCTTTGGGGGAGAGTAAGCAATCAAGTAGCTCTTTGTTGTTTCTCTGTCCTAAAACAAGTCTTTCATTTCCTTATCTAAGTGTCTATCACTCTTTTTGCTTGTGAAAGAGAAAATGTTGTGGGTTTATTAATTTGATAGCACTTAGAAGTCTCGACTTGGGTTAATAAAGGAGAGAGAGGGTTTGGTACTTAATCAGTTGTATCCAATTAGTTGAAGAAAGCAATTTTTCCAACAATAATGTGTAATATTTGAACAATGATACAAATATTTTGTGAGCAAACAGCTTTATCAAATTTTTAAACAATAAAGAAAAAGACAAAAATAATGAATTTATACTTGAACATCAAATCTTTGTATTTGAGCCACATGACAAACTTTGAAGGTTAGAACATAATGACTTGAATGGTTCAAAATAAACTTGTATCTTCCCCCGAAAAAAGGTTTTCCCAGTAGAAGATACACTGTGTACACAAGTCAGAACATGAAGCGTCGTTTGTACTCA